>JAMKQA010024129.1:0-33833 GCA_024699735.1 Posidonia australis
TATTTGTTTGATTAATTAGCTTTTAAGTGGATTTAATTTAATTTGTTTAGTTTTAAGTCTAATTGGGTCAGAGTGGGCCAATGTGGGTCTAATTGGGTCAGAGTGGGCCAATGTGGGTCTAATTGGGCTAGGATTTTGGTGGTTGCAACCAGAGCATCAACCGGAGGAGCCTGCTGCCAAGTGACTTCAAAATCGGGGTGTCTACAACTACTCTTGAAATAGAACTTCTAGATCACTGAGCATGTCATCCACTTGAGCTACCATGACATCTCCTTCCTCTTCATCGGAAGCGAAATCTACATAATATGCGTTGGTAGTTCTCAACACCTCAGGCACTGATTCCGACTGCCCTAGCTGCAACCCCTTCAAAACTGACTGTCACTCTGAAGCTGCTACTGCTGATTCTGCCCTCGCTGCATCCCAAACTGCAACCGGATTGTTAAACAGACCCTCCGCTGACTCTAGAGGCGGCAACGCTAGCATAGCTATCCCCAGGGACATGGATGATATTGAACCCATTCCAAAGTCTATAACTTCCTCCTCCGAATAGTAATCCTCTACACATACCCATTCAGGCCCACCAACCGGTTTGTCTGGCTTAGGCTTTGTAAGCATCAAACTCCGATTGGGACCCAACAATCCCGCACTGACAAAATTATTTAAATCTCGTGGAATAACGAGCTTTGGAAACTTACGACTCTTCGTGTATCTGTCTTGCGTCTTGCGCTCGTATCCCCATCCTTCAAATTCACGTCTCCTCTCCGCAGCAATCGGTTCTGTGATTCTTTGGCCATTCCACCCGAGAAGGGCTCCCTTCTCATACCCCTATCTCTGACATAGATTCTTGACCATCAAAAAGGGGTTGCCAAAAGCGGCCAAATGACTGGCACACTTGAGAATCGGAATAAAATTGACCGGTTCAAAATGGTCGACACGGTAGAGCACATCAGATGGTTTGGAGTCAAAGTGCATAGTATGAAGTGACACTGAAGAGACTGCCTCGACTCTTTCCTTTTCAAGATTTTCCGCCATCACGACGACAACGTCGTCGTTCCAGCGGAACTTAATCATATGGTGAAGGGTCGAGGGGATAACCTGATGCTTGTGGAGCCAAGGGTGCCCAAGTAGAAGATTGAAAGATGGTTCGAGGTTGACGACATAGAACTCGACCTCAAAATGAGTAGGACCAATGACTAAGGGAATGATCAAGATCCCCAAGGCATCGTGGTGCGTGTTGTCGAATGCCGTCATTCCTTTTACTACTGGAGTAATGTCCTCCAATTTAAAGCCTACCTGACTTGCAGTTCGCAAGGGGCAGACGTTCAAACCAGCGCCATTATCTACCAGAGTGAGAGGAATGCGGAAATTTTGGTATTGCACCGTGATGAGTAGGGGCTAGTTATGATTAGTCTCCGCTGAAGGAAGCTCTGAACTAGAAAAAGCGATGACCTCTGGCGCAGCTATCATTCCCACCATGTTCTCCAAGGCCGAAGGCTGTATGGTTGAGGAAACATGGGTAGCCTGAAAGACTCGAAGAAATGCCTCTCTATGCTCAGTCGAAGTATGGATCAAATCCCAGATGGATATGTCTGCTTTGACCTTTTTCAACTGGGCAGTACTGTCGACTACCGATGGGTCAACTTTGGCAGTGAGCTTAGCTCTTGTGATTGTCTCTTGATGGATTGGATTGGGAATATGGGCTTTTGCTTGAATGGACAAAGTCACAAGCTGACTGGTTTTGTTTGTTGGAACCGGGGCTTTGTATACCCTCTCCGACCGCATAACCTCAGCACACATCTCAGCAGTATAGCTATAAGGCATGCGATGGGTGTCCTGTGTCAAATTGAAGACCACAGGAG
Organism: Posidonia australis; assembly: GCA_024699735.1. Lineage (NCBI taxonomy): Eukaryota > Viridiplantae > Streptophyta > Magnoliopsida > Alismatales > Posidoniaceae > Posidonia > Posidonia australis. The sequence continues at coordinate 1,860 of JAMKQA010024129.1, forward strand.
CATGGGCCCTTAATTCCACTAGGGCTGAAATGGGTAGAGTAGGTGTTGGCGTTTGGTGGGTCAAATCAGGTCTTGGTTTGGCTAGTAGGCTAATTGTTGGTGGGGTGGATTGCATAGTGGGTCTGGTAGCCGTGCGCCTTGGTCGGGAAGTTAACTGGATCATATTGACAGTAGAGTTGGAAACTTCAATGAAGGATTGACTCAACTGATAGGAGAATAGTTATGAAACATCATGGATGAGGAGAGAAGGATCAAAGGATTCAACCTCATCCGAAGAAAGGAAATAGACTCCCGAGGTTCCTAACGTATGCTCAGGCAAAGGCTGGTGGACTATGTTGCTAGATGTGGATGCAAATGAATGTGGTGTCTGTGCAGCGGGCCTGGACTCTACCTCCTGTGTGTTAATAGCAATGACCATCTGGTCAATTAAGTCCTGAATTGCTCCTCGGAGTCTGAAGCAGTTATCCGTAGAGTGCCCTGCGGCTCTATGGTAACGGCAATATAGATCCGTTTTATACCACCGCGGAAGTGGGTTCGGTGGTGGGCGGATTTCCAGAAGCTCCAGTAGTGACACTACCTTAGGAAATATGACACTCAGTGGCTCAACCAAAGGAGTGTAATCTCTCTCAGGTCGTGGGAGCCGCCTTGATCCCTGGTAGCGCCCCTGCCTTGCCGGTGCGGGTCGGTAGACTGGCTCGGCTGTCGTTGTGATTTGTGATGTGCATGGTGCTCTAGGTGTAGGAGAGTAAACAACCTGATTCTGAGCTGGCAAGCTCACCACATTGGCTGGCATAACATGAGCCCCTACATATGCCACAACATTCTTAGCAGAGTCTTTCTTCCACCCGTAGCCAGTGCTAGATCCATTGTTACCACCGTTGTTGTTACCAGTTCCATCGGTAGCTATGGTCTGCTTTGCGAATGCTGCTAATGTTGGGAAGCTTCGGCTATTTAGCAAGCTCTCTACACGGGTGCCAGCTTTGATCAGGGATGCAAAGGTAGTAATGGGCTGGATGCTTAGCAGAGCACCAGTGGCTGGCTGTGCCCCTCGAATTATTATTTCGATAGACTTTTCGTCAGAAGGTCTATCGCGCACTTGTGAAGTGAGGGCTCGCCAACGCCCGACGTACTCCCTGAACGGCTTGTGGGGCTTCTGCTTGGTGGCGACCAGGTCCTCACGCTTTAGGACCATGTTGAGGTTAAAAGAGTACTGCTCTAGAAAAGCTTGCCTCAGATCACTCCAGGTCCTTATGGTAGACATATCCAACGACGTGAACCATTTTAGAGCTGGACCTGTAAGACTTTTCTGGAAGAGGCGAATGAGAAGTCTCTCGTCAACCTGTAGCTGAGCGAGATCGCCATAGTACGCCCAAAGATGTGAAATTGGGCAGCCTTTACTGTTATATTTCTCAAATTCTGGGATGTGGAAGTTCGGTGGGAGTACCGCCTCTAGGAAATATCAAAGGTCCCGAAAGGAGAAAGACTAGCGGTCCCCGCCCTACACTTGACGTAGAGCTTTTTCCAAGTCATTCATCCTGGTAAAAAGTGCATTGAGAGTTGCTGCTGACATTGAGTGTGCAGCCTGGGCGGGTCTTGCGTGGCGGGTCTCCCGTACGCTGTGTCTATAGCACCCGTGTGCTCCTTCAAATCTATCATCTCACCACCTGGTGTCGTGGCGTGACGACCAGCGTACCCGTGCATGTGCGCTACTTGTGGTGGTGTGCATGCAGAAGCTTGTACCTTATGCAAGCGTATAGAAATGTTATGCTATGTGGGACGTATTGTTGTGTGTGGGAGCAACAGCTGCTGAACCGGTATGGTCGGGTTCATAGGCCGGTGTACTCCCGCCAGCCCAAAAGGCTAACCACCAGTGGAGGGAGGAATAAGTTGTGCATGCTGTGGTAGTGATGCTATTAGTAGAGTAGTAACGGCCGTTGTCGAGACAACAGGAAGCTGCGGCGACAGCTGCAATGGTGGGATAACTGGTGCAACGTGAAGTGCTTGAGCAGGCGGAGCAAGATCCTCAGGAATGGGATAGACAGGCACAGTAAGAGTGGGATCCAAAGAGAAGGCCATGTTTTGCAATTTCTACGCAAGGGCCAAAAGTTGCTGAGATTGTACGGTGATTGAACCATCGATAGCAGTACCGAGGGCTGGAAGATGAAGCGGCAGGGATGTCAAAGATGTTGCAGAATGAATTCCTACTGATGAGGCAATCGCAGCCAGCTGATGTCAAGTGGAAGAGGGTCAACTGAAGAACAGGACACGACCAGATCAGATGTCCTAGTGGTAGTCATAGTAACCACCTCAGCAACGGGCTCTAGACCAATGAGGGTCTACCAATGTCCCGAAACCGGCGAGCAAGGAACTCCAAGCACCCAAAAGTGGCTATCATGGAGTGAAGGCAGAATGACTGATGACAAAGTGAAAGAGGGAGGAGGGGCAGAAACAGGAATCCCCTCCAAGGCAGCTGGTGTAACAATCTCAGAAGCTCGCTGGGCCATAGCGGACCGCGAACAAGTAAAGATGGGGTTGCGATTGCAAGTGAAAGGGCGACGCTTACGAGGAGCTATCATCAGAAGTGACGAATAGCTCGAGGAAAGATAGTCAAGAACAATGCCTCAAGATTGAGGTTACAGAAAGAAACTCCCAAACTCAGACCTAGGAATTTGCACATAGAACTCTACACCTAGCAAAGGAAAATAAACCTAATGTGTCAGTGAAAAGAGTGAAGACAAGACAACAAAAGAAATAAGTTAGCTATGCAATTGTTTGTAAGGGTGGTATGAATGGCACACATGCACATGAATGCTACTAATATGCTCTCTCTCACCATGCATGTCCCACATGGATCGGACCAAATGAGACGCACTCATGGGTTTGGGTTTTGACTCTGGTCAAAAAAGTAGGTTCCCATTCTAAATCCTAGCCGAAGCACAAGTAGTGAACGGGTAGTGCGTTGGTGGCCTCATCTCCTACAGTAACATGGAGTTGTACCCTCTACTAGCACCGACACGACCCCAAACAAGGGGGGACAAACTAGCAACACGTCCTACGCCAAAGCTATAGAACGGGCTACTAGAATTGTCCTTCGTAAACTGTGGGTGACCAAGAAGAGAAGATGCATGCCCTATATGATCAATTATGTGATATGCTTTTGTGTCTTTTACTTGCGTTTTATTAAACCATAGGGATTTGTGAGCTTTTGTTTCTAGTTTTGCCCTATTATTTGTTCATCTGAGTTTGTGTGTTTTAATTTAACCAGATAGGGAGGCAAACATGTCTCTACTCTCCTAATCATGGCAAATTCAAATAAAAAGGAAAAACACACAAGCATGGCATCCGAACAAGTCAGACAAAAGGCATGAACATGGCATGTGCTGGTGTAGTGCTTAAGTAGGTGAATAAAAGCAAGTATCGACAAACAAAGCATGAGTTAAGTCATGTGCATGTGCAGTGGCATAGCAACAGTGTAAAAATGGCAAAAAGGCATGCTCAGTCAAATATGTACAAGCAAACAGAACAAGCAAACAAGCACAAAGTATATAGACCAAAGACAAGTAGGGAAACCAAAATGAAAGCTAGAATCTAGTTATCCCCAGTGGAGTCGCCAGTTCCTGTGACCATGCTGGTGGAACCCTGTACGGCACTCCCCTACGTGGTGGGTGGAAGCACTCGAGGAGACCCGATATGGTCATGGAGAAGATGGTGCATCCGGACAAGAAGACTAGACTCGGAAACACCATGGGAAGATAAGAAAGGATAAGGAAAGGAGTCGCCACCTAGTCTTTTAATAGAAAGACGAGGAAAACCGAACACACAAGAAAGCCAAGAAGCAAACAAGATGTAGAAAATATGTGTGCTCCGTGCCTAATGGATATAATGCACAAATGAATGCGGGCTAGAGAAAGGGTAAGGATTCTGGTTACGTATGGGGAAGGGATTAGGCACCCCCATGCGCCCGAGAAAACTCGATCTTTCTAGGTTTCCTACTTGTCAATGGTCTAATGGGTGTGTGCTTGCTTATTCTAAATGCGTATGCTAAAGATGACTGAAAACATGCCAAATCAAAGAGAAGAAATGAAATAAAGGGAAAAAGTTAATCCGAGGGACAAATGTAGGCATTGAGAATGCCGCTTTACTGTACGCCCTTGGGTGATGAGGAAAATCGTGAAAATCGAGAAATTCTCGGAATGCGTCACGCAAATCAGCGGAAATTTAGATAAATCCGAGAAAATCAAATTGGGGAAAATAATCCTCATTTCGGGACCATGTCGGCTTTGAAAAGCCATTTAATGTACGCCCTTGGGCGAAGGGAAACCAAATCAAGTCAAATGACATGAAAATCGAAAAGAATCCAGGAAACAGCGAGAAAACCAAGCTAGCAACGAGTTAGAAATGCGTGCACAATGTAAGGAAGAAAAGGTAAGAAAACTTGCATGGAAAAGTGCAACAAAATGTGCAAAATGCATGTATAAGTGTAATAATGAGAATTCCAAGGGGCTTTTGTGCAAAAAAACCCAAATTCTGAATAAAAACTGAAATTTCGAAGCCAAATCACCAGGAAAACACATTCTATGTAATTATGAAGAAATCTAGGGTCAAATGTGCAAATATGTGCATTTCGGTCAAATTGATGTTTCCTAGGGGTTAAAATGCAATTCTGCCACTAAAACATGCATTTAATGCAATTCAGTGGAAATTCAGGGTAAAATATGCAAGAAAAAAGATTCAGGAAAGTTTTAGAAAGTTTCAGGGGCAAAACAATAAATTTACCCTGGAAAACAAGCATTCAGTGTGAAATTTGAAAAATATAGGGGCTAAAATATAATTTATCCAGAGAATTAATGCATTCAAAAGAGTTTCAGAAGAATATTAGGGCTAAAATGCAATTTAACCAGAGAAATATGCATTCAGAAGAGTTTCTGTGAAGTTCAGGGGTTAAAATGCAAATTAACCAAAGAAAATATGCATTCTGTGTTATTTTAATGAGGTTCTGGGGTTTAAATGCAATTTAACCAGCAAAATATGTATTCAGAAAGGTTTCAGAGAAGTTTAGGGCCATTTATGCAAAAATATTGGATTAAAATGCATGAAAAGAAACTCCAAGGGTTTTTGTTAAACTTTTAAACCTGGAAAACATTATTTTGAATGTTCAGGGAGCATAATGCAATATTTTCAGTTAAAACTTTATTCAAACGAATTAAGAAAAATGAACAAGGACCTAAGTGTAAGAAAAGGACTTATTTGTAATAAAAAAAAAGGGACCTAACTGTAACAAACAAAAAGTTACAGAATTTTATTAAAAAAAATATTTTTTTAATTTTTTTAAAGAAAAGAAAGATCGACGACTGCCGGTGACAAAGCTCTAATGCCAACGACCGCCGGAGGGGTCATTGGAACCTCTCCCGTGGTCTGATCCAAGATCAGACCCTACGGGAAGCAAGAAGAGAAGGAGGGGAGAAGATCCAACGAGATGGATCAGAGATCCAATGGCGGGAGTGGGCCTCCCACCTCCCTCACCGTTGAGGCACTCCGACGACGGCGTCGGAGAAGGAAGAGGCTGCTAGAGGGTCGTGGCGCGTGATCCAGAGGTCCAGGGAGCTTCGAGACGTCGAGTGGAGCATCTTCTCTTCTCCAGGAGCCCGAACGGTGGATGATGTCGCGGAGAGGGCTCCGACTGTCGTCGACGTCTTCTCCTCCGGCGAGCGAGGTTGCAGTGGTGATTTGAGGCTCTTGGCTCAGTTCCAGAGGCACCGGTGTGCTTGGGGCGCGTCGTGGAGGCTTTCTGGAGGTTTGGAGCGGCACAGCGGGGCTGGAAACTTGGCGTCCTTCTCTGGCTCGGTTGTCTTCTCCAGCGAAGGCGAAGTCACGCAACTCCAGCGATCTTCTGGAGGAGGCCTCCGCGACAATTGGAGAGGGAATTTGAGGGGCGGAAAAGCAAGAGGGAGGCCAGGAGATGTAGACCTAGCACTCTATGACCAAGGACAAGCCCTGGATCAGCGCCCCCATCTAAATCGCCGGAAAACGGCAACGACGAGGTCTGAGGATCGATTCCGACCAGAGGAGGCCTCTGGCTTGATTGGAATCGATCCAGGAAGATAGGGGAAGTCCTAGAGATCTAGAATTGAAACTAAATGAGGTTGGAAGAGGGCGTACATGGCCTGATGTCGCGCGTTACCTCCGTAGTTCGCTGGAGATGGCTTGAACCCGCGCTTCTCACCACCACGAACACCTCTCTCTCTCTGGAATTCTCCCTCGCTTCTCTCTCGCTCTGAATTCTGTATTTTCTCTCTTTCCCCCCTCCTCTTCTCGCTCTGTTCCCCCCTTTTTATAGGTGAGGTCACTGGCGATTTGTAACAACCCACCATTGCTAAACAGAAACCTAACTAAATCCCATCCAACTACCCAAGCTAACAACCTTCCTAACAAACTAACTACTCCAAACACCCCACTGTAGCCTCGGCACACTCCAACCTGTCCCCTCGCGCACCGACAGTGATTGACGGCTGCTCCTGCTCGCGGTGAAGCATCCGGCGGCTCTGGTTCGTGGAGAGCTCAAGCTTGGGGAGTGGCTGCAGTTATTGGCTACATGGTGAGATGGATGGGTGGATAGATGAGATGAAGATAGTGAAGAAGAAATGGGTTGTGGCTGGATGTGGTTTTGGTGAAGTTAGTGAAGGAAAAAAATGGGTTTATAAGGTGAAGGGGAAAAAATGTAAATAGAGAGGAGGAGATGGGTTGTTGGGTTGGAAGAGGAAGAAGGCAATGGGCTGAGTTGTTGCATTATGGGCCTTCATGGGCTTTGATGGGCCTAAGTGGGCCTAATGGATCTATTTGTGGTTAACAACTCAGCTATCACACTTTCATCCTTTAAAATTGAGAAATTGGGGTGTCTATAGGCACCAACTGTATTGACTGCTCCTAGTGTTGGACTAGTGGTCCCGGATGTCCTTGATGGATGGAGACCTGGGCCATGTCGCCTGTAATCCCTTCGTATGTGCAACCTATGGTCTTCTTCTGGCACCTTTCTTCATACTCTAGGAAATGTAAGTCCTTTCTATTACGAAGGACTCTTGTGGGTTTGTCGTACAGTTGAGAGTATGTTAGGAAGTCGCCCATCAGTAGGTTCGCTCTTAGAGCTCCAGTAGTGTTCCGAGCTATGACTTCTACTGCTTGGTCTTCAAGGATATGGCATTCTGATTTGGCAGCCATATCCCTCCATCAAGTACAAGCCTACCATCATACTTCGAAGTCTTGGGCAGCTTGAATCCCGATGGCAGAATAAATGGAGGAAACTTTGAAGTGTCGAAGCCGACCAGTTCCTGTAATTTGACCCCTACTTCTGCCAGTGCTTCTGTGATTATCCTTTTAACATCCAACCTTGGAGTGATTAACTTCCCCTGGCCTTGGTAACCTTGGGTTTGTTGAAACTATTGTTGCAGTGAGGTACTGTGTTGAGGAGGGAAGGAGGGTTGAGCCATTGTATAGGATAGGGTAGAACAAGATGGGGTTGCCCCTAGGTGATGATGTGAGTGATATCTTGGTGGGGTCCATGTACTTGTTGGGCAGAGAAAGGATAGCCTAGTGTAGCAGGGTATGGAGTGGGAGATTGTGTTATCAGACCTTGTGTTGGAAAATTGGTGGTTGGGCTTGGCGGTATTGTATATGTCTTTCCCATGTGAGGTCTGGCTAATGGGCCCTGGTGATAGTTTAAGGGAGAGGATCCATGGGTACTGGAAACTTGTAAGCCATAGTGGCTAAGATAGGCCATGGATTTATGAGTTTGGTTGGAGGTTCCTTCAGAAAAAATATGTGAATTGATAGATGCTGGAACACTCCAAGGTTGCGAGTATCTCACCTCTTCCCCTCCTCCTCTATCAATGGACTAGGCTCTTTGCGAAGTTGACGTGTGGAACTAGAACCCAGACTAGCCCACAGAGCTACTAACTTGACCCACAGAGATTGACAGGCTGGAGTAGTTGGAGTAGTGCACCTTTGATGTCATGGCCATCTCTTCTTGGTAGCTCTCCTTCTCAGAATGTTACAAGCTCTTGACTACAATAAGAAGAGGTTACAAACTCTATGCAACACTACTTTGAACCTATTACAAGTTTTCTAGAAACAAGAGAAAATTACAACTTTGATGCAAATGAAATACAAAGAAAAGTTTGCAACTCGTGAATAAAGTAACTAATGACCCAAGACTACTGTTATAAAGGTTCCTGTAACCTGTAAATGCAATCAAAAGCAAACCACCTTGCAAACAAGGCAACCATAGTGTTGTCTGTGTTACGTTGCCATATATAGCAACATCAGACCTCATCGCCGATAAGAGAGGCGACGGACGGAGGGGCCGATCAAACAGGCGGCACAATTGCCTGTCAATTCCAGTAGCCAAGGTCTATCTTAGACAGAAGGCACACCAAATAGGTCTAATTAATCAAAGAAGTTTCTGACAGAACATGAGTTTTACTTGTTAAAGTGGTTAATTAATGGCTTAATTAAACATGCATTCTCTCAACTTGTTTGGGTACCTATAGCAAAGGGGTTATGGCTTTTTCTTTAGTGTTCTAGGGTTACACTCAATGGGCATCTTAACTTGTAGGGTACCACTCTTAGGCTTCTAATAGGCCTTGTAAAGAAGGCCTAGGCTGTGGATTTGTCTCTCTATGGAGGGGCCCACAACCTAGGATTTTGTCCTTAGTGTCGTTTCCTAACAAACCACAAAAATTGTAAACAAACAAAAAACAATAAAGTGTGAAGTATCTACCAAGGTTTAATATTAACTTAGGGAGAAAGGAGGAGTCAATAATAACGTCTTAGAACACCTTAAGTTATCAATCTAGCAATAGCAACCGAATAAGGCATGGGAGAGCGACTTGCATTAGCCCAGTTCATCTGATTTGATTGTTCTTAATTAGAAAGAAATTTTTCTTAAGGAACTTTTAACTTTATTGTAAAATAGTTAGTTTCCACACTATTGGTGGACAGAAAACAAACCTAAAATCCTTTAAAAAACTAAAATGCAGGTGAACAAGATATTATTTTGTTTATTTCGCTACTGCAGGCCTGGAAAAACACAACATAGACAGGAAAAAACATGTAGGAAAATGGGTCTGCAATTCTCATTGCCTGTATGACAGGCACTGATATGTGTCGCTCTCTTAAAATAAATGAAAAGAAGGGAATGTTTACTTGTAGTGCGCAGGGGTTGGCTCAAATCAGTCCCATTGTGATCACCAATTTTTGTGGATGTGGACTTTTGGGGGCTTGATGTAGAGTCGTCGAGGTGTCCACTCACTTCGTCAATTCCTGTAATCGCCACTTATCGATTTGCTTTTGCTAGTTGACAAGGCACCTTGCGGGAGTGTGGTTGATGAGATTGTATGGGTTCTCGGTTCACTGAGTCAGTGGGAGGATGTTGCCAAGTGGCTTCCTTGTGCTTATGTAATATCCTTTCCTTCAAAATAAACAAGAAAAACAAAAGAAAATGGATTAAACTAGGTGTAGTAAACAAATATCAGAAGATAACAAAAGAAAAACATAAATCATGCAACTAAATACTAACCGAGGGGTTGTCCCTGCATGCATATGCCATGGGCTATATTAATGAATGCAATGGATTATATGAATAAAAATGAGTAATTGGAAGAAATACTCCCTTCATCCTCGTGCGCTTTGGAGTGGATGAGAAAGTGGAGGCTGATTTACGGAGCTCCAGAGGTACACTTTAGTTTGGACAAGAGATGATCTTTGGGATCTAAACTTTGAAGGACTTGGACATGGAGGAGGGGTTATGGCTCTCTCTCTCTTTCTAAACTCTCTCTTTCTTTCCTTTCTAGGGCATAAAGATGGCTCCTTAGAAAATTTGAAGTGCCTCCCTCAAACTCTTGACCTAGGGGTTAATTTATAGAGTTTGGGGGCTCCAAATCTCGTCAAGGACGAGTGGTGGATCAAGGGCCAGGATCTAAAGCCCTTAAAATGGTAAAAATAGGAAATTGGATCTCATCGCCTATATGAGAGGCGATAGAATCATCCAGTCGCTGCTTTGAGTGGCGACTAGCCTAGAGATTCTATTTTTAACGTTACGCGGTGAATCGCTGCACAGAAGGCAAGGAAATCTGCCATGTTAGCTAATTGCCTGTACATGTGGCAATGAGCTACTAAAAAGGCATAATTTTGAAAATTAAGCTCTCAAAATATCTATTACTCTATTATCAAATATCAACCAAATCAATTCTGAAAAATCATACTCGTAATTGAAAGATATTTTAAATTAATTTCCAAATTCAAAATCTACTTAAAATGTTAAGTAATTTGGATTTGAAAATCAAATCTTTAATAATTATGAAAAAAACTCAATTAAAATCAATGATGTATTTCATTTAAAATAGATTGGCAATTATTTAGATTTTATCTTTATTTCTTAACATTATCATGAATTAAATATAAGCTATAACATTAAAATGTGATAAATTATCATAAAATCTCAGTTTTGGTAAAAATAAAGATAAGTAGCCTTAATTATCAAGTCATCCAAAATTCAATAATTTTCTGGAATTATTTAGCATTTATAATGATTTATATGATATGCATAGATATTTAAAAGTTAGAAAATTATAGAAATTATAATAATTATCGGAAAAATCATAATAACATTTATAAATATCCCAAATATTATATTAAAGCCGAGGATGACAAAATATGTGGAGAAAGTGGTTCAAGATTCTCGTCGCCTATTCATGTGGCGACGAGACTCGTTGCCTCTAGAAATGGCAACTAGACTCATTGCCTTTCAACGTGGCAACTAGGCTTGTCGCCTCTCAAGGTGCAGCTAGTCTTGTCATCTCTCAAAGTGGGAAATGCACAAAAATGCATTAAAACAACAAAAAAACACAGAAATTCCATGGGAAAATTTGGAAGAAGGTTAGAACTCCTTAGCCATGTAATCTAGGGCGCCTCAAGGATTCCTATCCTAAGTGAATTCTTGGAAATGCAAAAATGGTATATCTACAGTTTCCAATTCGTTTCTTGCATTTATTTCATTCTTATATTGCATTCTAGTATAACTCATAGCATATGCATACGAGGACAACCCCCGGTTAGTATTTAGTGCATGTAGTTATGTCTTTCATTGTTTATTTCGATTCTACTTACTATACCTTGATCTAATCTGGAATTATTTGTTTTGAAGGAAAAGAAGCCACGTCGCTTGAGGAAGCCACCGAACAACATCCAACTGTCGATTCAATGAGCCGGTGAACCTACGACCACAAACCTCCTCATCATCACGAAATCCATCATCCATGAAGCATCACGAACATATCACATCCACAATCCCAAACTATCTGGTTGATAGGTCCATCAGCCTGCCATGCCCCCTCTGTGATGAGATGAGCTCAATAGTCTTGTCTGGGCATCCCTCAACATGAGTTTGATAGCCTATCATGCCCCCTCTTGGGTTGATCGACCACCAACTCATCGCCCGACATTGACATATACTACATCAATGTTTCATGCATCATGTGCATCACTACATCATCACCTTACGTCACATGCATCATCTCATTGCACCATTATGTCACATCATGTTTTAGTGTCACATCGCACTCATCATGTCTTCGCATACAGCATTCACGCTACATCGTACCGCATAATATTGCATTGCATGCCAATGATTCCCTTTCTCATGTGACTTTGCTCCAAACAAACGAAGTCTCGCTTGTCTTGGATTCTCGTACCAGACAGATGAAGTCTCACCTATCTTGGATTTTTGTACTAGATAGACAAGATCCAACCAGCATCAGCATCAGCATCAACATCAGTCTCAATATCAATGTTTGTGCCTTCATCAATATTTGTCATTACATCAGCATTTATTTAGGCAACGAGTCATGACCTTCGGTGTATCCATTGAATAAGTGACTCAAAGCCAACAATAAAAGCCAGCCTCCCATAAACACAAGTGGGGTGTCTTGTCAATCCTAAGCATCAATCTCAATTCCCTTGACCTTGGTCAGGGACGGGCATCTGTACACACCCTGATTTTGTGTCACAGATTGGTGGACCCCTTTAGATGAATGTTCTAGACACAACGAATTAAACTAGTTCCCTGAAACCTAGTCAACACTCTCCAGAATCCAACCCAACACCTCAAACCCTTCCAACACCTTAGAAAACCACTAAGCCACAAGCCCGAGGCCCACTGGTAGCTCAAACACCCTAGAAATGGACCCAAAATCCAACAAACAGACTCTATCCTAGTGGGACCATGTACCGATATCATGGACCAATTGCACGGCTGAGTTGCGTAGGATTCCTAGGTCAATAGCGACACAACTTGATCAATCGACACATTCACCCTGTGGATCATTGGTGCAAGGCATTACGTTGGCTTGCATGGATTTGGCTACGTGCCTGAATGTGCCATGAGCCCCCACATCTTCTCTTCACCACTAAAACCTTAATTCTATCCTTTAAAACCAATCTTCACCTTCAAAGGAATTTCATCCAACGTACCCCATGCAAACCCTAGACCTATAAAACCATATCCGTCACCTATGTGAGAGAGGAGAAAGAAAGAGAGGAGGATCCCTATCTTTGACCCCTAGCCTTTGCAACTAAAAGAATCCTGGAGCCACTCTTACGTCCAAACCCATGAATCCTCTCCTCTTCCAATGGTTCTCCAAACTTCCCCAACCTTCCAGCAACCCTGTTAACAAACTAGCTTCCATCAGTCATGTCCAAGCACCATCCCTGAATCTAGACCTTCGTTCCTCAGCCCCACTGTCGCATCCAACATCCTTCGAACGGTCCACCGCCAGTCATCATTGTTGGGAGACAAAAACTCGCAAGTATACCTTCCACCCTTGTGGCCTGTGTTTACATTTCCATTATAATTTGTAGACACCCTAATTTCAAGGTGGCTCGTAGACAAACTCTTCAAAAGGATGTTGCTTCAGACATAGTAGGCCTAACCACATCCAAACCCTATCTGACATTTTGATTAGCCCAAGATTATAGCACAAAACCACAAACACAAGCCCATGGTCTAGTTGGTAATCCAGGCAACCAAGTGGTAAATCTAAACCCATATTTGGCGCATCATTGAGGCGCACTAACTAGGCACACTATGTGGGAGCACCAATATGGCGCAAAATTTAGGTGCACTAACTAGGCGCATTATGTGGGTGCACCATGCTAGCGCACAGTCTTGTTTCAGGGTGCTAGCTGTTGGCTGTTTATCTTCTCTACTTGTAACCTCCACATACGAATGGACACTTTGGCCCTCGCCTAGTTTGATATTCTCCTATGAACCTACATAGGCCTCTTGATTTTCACGTCTCTTGGCATCCTAAGACCTTACATTTCCACTTCCTTTAACAACTCCCCATTGACTCCACCTTGGGCTTTCTTGGTTACGTTGGTATCCCACAGGAGATCATTCCCCAAACACCTACTGCATCCGAAGCAACCGGAGGAGGGTTACCTCGATCCACCGATGGAGAAAACACCACAATACCCTTCCCACTTCCTGCTTTCGTCAGATCATTTTATGCTACTTCGAATGAGGTTACACTGTGAACTTGGCTGTGGTTTGATGTATATGTGGCTTGCTTGATCGATTACACTGTTTGTTTATTTTTCGGTGGTGGATCATGGTCCCTATGAGGCTATTGGCCACTGAATACGGGCTGTGGTACACCCCTTGCATGCCATGTCATTCTCCCACGCTTCCTCAATCATTTTGGATACCCCCATGCACCTCAAGAACCACCACGGGCTGTTACAACCCTAAAAACCCATAAGTGTGCATGGATAGGGGGAGACTGAGAGGACTGTTATGGTCTTGGTTGGTCAGCGTGTTTGTGTTCCCTAGCATCTAAGTTAGTCCCCTGAATAGCCATAAGTATAGTTGGTTGCATGCATTCTGCCCAAGCTCTAAAATCAGACCTCTGTCTGAAACAGAGTACCAGGAGTGCACCATCTAGGAGCACTAGACTGGCACACCACCTAGGAGGACTAGACTAGCACACCATCTAGATGCACTAGGCTGGCACACCATCTTGGCGCATCAGGCTGGTGCATCAATCTAGTTGCAGGGTGCAAACAATAGGTTTTACATCATGGTTTGCATGTTCTCCTGGTTGTCATGGGCTCTGATTTTTCTGATGTTTGTTCCTAGATATACCATGATCATGCTTGCATAGTTTCACCATCAAATAACTTTGGTTGCATTAGTTTTGCATCTAGTAGAATAGTGATGCTTACTACTTGGGTCTTGTGAATTGGTTGTCTTTTGGGCTCTTGTCGATGAAACTCTATTGCACCAGTGCATGAATTTAGACCTTGAGTAGCGTAGCTGAACAGTAAGACATGACCCATTCTCCACTTCGCCTGTATTTGGTTTTAGGTACAACACTTGGCACAACATGCATGTAGCATGGCATTGCATGCCACCCTTGGGTGGACAGAAATAGGTTGTAAAGCCAACATATCCAAGTAAGTAAACGAAAAGCCATGAAAGACCAACTTGTCGGGTGCACGTGATGCCTAACACTTTCTCCGTGTGTAATAGGGATCCTTACCCAAATTTTGGTTCATGATGTCCTTCTCCATTAGCTTGTTTTCATGCACAACTGCATAGTTTTGTTGTTTTAAACGGTTTTCCTTGTCTCCCGTTTTTAAGTAGATTAGGTAGCGACTCTTGCATTTTATCGTTTTTACCACTTTTTTGCTGTGACCTTGCTAGCCCGTGTGCATTTGGCCTTTCACACCACGCACGAGACTATCGCTGGCATGATTACAGGAACTGGCAACTCCGCTCGGGATAACCAGATCCCGGTTTTCATTTTGGTTTTTTCGTTTACTTTGTTTTTTTCACTTGCTTGCTTGTTCCTTATCTGTTTGCTTTGAATCCCCTTTTCGTAGTATAAGTTGTGCCTTGCTCACATTTTTATGCATGCCTTTTTGTATGGTGGGTGTTTTCTTTTTTACACACTTGCCATGCCACCACTTTTGCACATGACATGCGCATGCTTTTTGTTTGTTGATTGGTGTTTGCTTTGGATGTTTTCTTTCCCTTTTTGCCCTTACCATGATTAAGAGATTAGAGACTTGTTTTCCTTCCCCTATTGGTTAAAAAAAATACATAAAAACAAAATTAAATAAATAGGACAAACTAGTGACAAATTGCAAATTTTCCCCAAAGGTTTAATAAATTTGCAAGTAAAAGACTTAAAGCATATTTTGCATTCATCATTGTAGACACCCTGATTTTATAGTCACTTGACAGCAGGCTCCTTTGGAAGATGCTCTGGTTGCAACAACCACCCCTAAACCCTAACTCCATTAAAATCCTAAGCCCATTAGGCCCACACAAGCCCATTAGACCCACTTAAGCCCACACAGACCCACTTAAGCCCACACAAGCCCATTAGGCCCACACAGACCCACTTAAGTCCACACAAGCCCACTCTAACTTAATCCAAGCAAAAACCATTAATTAAAAACCAAATTAAACAAAATCCACTTAAAATCCAAATTAATCAAGTGAAAACTCTAATTAAGGTCAAAATGAATAAAATCCACTTAAATCAACCTAAAAACATTTAAAACCCTAATTAATCAAGTGAAAACCCTAATTAAGGTCAAAATCAAATAAAATCCACTTTAATCCATTTAATTTCAAGGGAAACCTAAATTAAACTAAAAAAACCCTAAAATCACTTAATTAAGTTAAAAACCCCAAATTAAAACCCAAAATTCCTATTAAAACCCAAAAAACCCATAATTAAAACCCAAAAACCCTAATTTAAACTAGAAACTCTAATTAAAATCCCAAACCCTAAAATAATTAAAATCCTGAAAATCCTAATTTAAAATCAACTAATTAATCACAAAAAAATCCTAAATAATTTAATCACAAAAAAACTAAAATAATTAAAATTCTAAAAGTCCTAATTTAAAATCATTTAATTAATCCCTAAAGACCCTAACTTAAAATCATATAATTAAACTCAAATCCCTAAAAATCCTAACTAAAAAACAATCAAACTTCAAACTCACAAAATCAAATTTTAACTGAAATCACCAAAACAAATGATTACAAAACTTAAGACAAAAAACCAAAACCCTAAAGCAAAACCAGAAAAACAAAAAAAAAAGAAGCTCAACTGCCAAGCCCACTCAAAGCCCAATACACCTATTTTTGACTTTCAATCAAAAACTTAGGTCCTAGGAAAAATAATTCCAGTGCACAGTCCTCTTTCTTCCCCAACGATCCCCCATTCCCTCCTCCCCATGTTCTGGCCAACCGCAACCATCACCCATGATCCTCCCCACTCCTTCCTCCCTTAAAAACTTCAAGGAGCCACCAACTGAAAAAAAGTAAAAACAGCAACGGGGAGAGAGCAAAAGAAAGATCAAAGAGAACGTCGGAGGAGCACCTTGAAAAACACAGGGAAAATCCACAGCCAACCCAACAATTCCCTACAATCCTGAGACCACCTCCACCAGCCTTTTTCCACAACCCCGGACCCCAGCCAACACCACCGAAGCATCAACCCAGAGCGCCACCGTCGAGCCTCACTAGAGGACAGCCAGACCATTCCCAGGTATTTCTTTCCCTTCTAGTTTTGATTTAGCATCCCTCGGTCCATAGAGTCCTCCACTTGTCTTCTGTTTGTGTTTCGCCGGAGACAACTCCACCTACGCGCCGTCGCCTCCTCCTCCGATGGTGGATTCACCACCACCGGCGAGGCCATAGGCCTCCTGAGACAGGTGAGGCCCCTAGGGCCTTCCCTCTCTCTTTCCCCTCCTCCTCTCTAAGCCTCGACGCTCAGAAGAAGCTTCCTGGCCTCCCTGTAGCCAGATGACCGCAACCATCACCGCTGCTCCACCAACCGCCGTCTTGCCGGAGCCCACGACAAGGGGGGCACCCCAGACCGTGCCAACTTCTCCCACAACTCCCTGAAGCATCGTAGTGACACCGCGGACCTCCTCAGCCCGTCGCGCCTCCTCCGCAGCCACCGAAGCTCTACCCTCGCCGCTGCAACTCCCCATCATCGACGTAGGAGATGGGGTGATGCTCCGGACCACCTCGGTCAATGCCAATGCTTCCCAGAGCCCCGTCGTGCCTCCTCGGAGGTCCTCCAGTGCTTGCCGCGTCGGCCCAGCCTCCACATCACCTCCAGAAGCCTCCGCAGTCTTCTTCTCTGGCGTCAATCGCCGTTTGTCAGAGCCCGAGGTGGGGGAGGCCTCTCAGGCCTCCCCAATCTAGCCCACGTCCCCAGAGATGTTCGCCGTGAAGCCCCCAAGATCCTCCAACCACAGCCACCACCTTCCGCCGCTGCGTCGCCGCTAAAGGCTCGCTGGAGTTCGAGCCAGAGAGGGATCGTCGGCGATCCACCGACGATATTCGAAACAAATAGATTTAGGAATTTTTCTTTTAAGTTTAATTACTTACATTTAGGTCCTAATTATCGTTACATTTAGGTCCTTGGAATTTCTTTTAGGTCCTTTTTCCTTGCATCCAAGTCCTTTTTCCTTACATCTAGGTCCTTTCTTACATCCAGGTCCTTTTTTATTACACTTATATCCTGTAGTTTTGTGTTTAAGCCCCTGAAGATTTAAATAAGTTTCATTCCTTTATTATTTTTGTAAATATTGCTTGTTTTGTCCTGTTTAAGTTTTAATTTCATTGTTAATCCCATGTATGTTTGTTTCTTCACAGTTAGACCTCTATATTTATGTTTTCTTTACAAATGAGTCCTGAACATTTATTTTGTAACACCTGAGTTGCTTGATTTTAAAATTGTATTGTAAATATTTCACATTTTTCCCTCTTTAAATTTTAATTGCATTTCAGTCCATTTCATACATGTTTTATCACACTTAAACCCCTGAGATCATGTTTTCTTTGCATTTAAGTCCTGATTTTTTGCATTTTGGCCCCTAGAGTTTTTGAAAAGAGTTTCCTTTGTACAATTTGCATTTTAGACCTTAAAGTTATCCATAATTACACTGATCATGAAAAAACTTGTTTTTTATCACATTTTGATCCTAAAATTTTGCAAATCAATCCCTAAACTTAACCAATAATGTTTCTAAATAGGAAAATTTACATCTAGGACCCTAAAACTTTCTTAACTTATTAATGATTGTTTTTGTTGCATTTTAAATCACATTTTAATATGTTTCACATTAATTGATCACATGTACATGCAAAATCATCACTTGAATAATGTTTTCATCAAAAAACCATGTTTGAAATATAAGTGAACATCTGATTTCACATTTTCGCCAGATTTGCACCCTATGTGGGAATTTTGCACAATAGACCCTAGATTTTCCAGAAATGACCAAAAGTATAACTTTCACACATGACATAGCCACATTTTCATTAAACTTTACATCCTAGCATCAAGATAAGACTTTTTAAACACATCTTTAACCATTAACTTTTCCTTTATGTGAATTTTACAAATTGGACCCTGAGTTTTCAGAGAACTATCTAAGTACAATTTTCACATCCCATTGTTACATTTTCCTTTTATCCATCATCTGTACACTAGGGCAGAAGTTTCTGAATGAATTTTAATCCAGGTTTTCATCCTTTTATGTGAATTTTACGTTTTGGTCCCTATTCTTGTCCTTTATTGTTTTTATATTGTTTTATTGTTTCAAGACCTTGTCTCTTGCATGTTTTTTCTTTCCCTGGCATTTTGCATACATTTTGGCATACCTTAGACCCTGTATTTTCCCCATGCATGCATTTATCATATTTGACCACTAAAATGACCAAATTGCTCCTATGACATCAATTCATGCACATGCATGTTAGTTATTGCACCAAGTCATGCATAATCACTATCCAAAGCATTTCTTAGCATACTTTACCCATTTAGGTACATTTCCATGCATTTTACACAATTTTTACTGTATTTGCACATTAGTCCATCCTTTTGAATAAGTATGCATTTCATGCATTCTTCCGTAGATTTTTCTCCTACTAGTTTTCGGATTCCTTCGTTGAATATTTGATTTGACCATCTTTATTCCATATTTTCAGATTTTTCGATTTGATTTGGATTTCATCGCCCGAGGGCGTATATTAACAGACCTGAAGGCCGACATTGGCCCCACCACAGATTATTTTCCTTTTTTGATTTTCACGACCTTTTCCATGCTTCCAATGACTCGGGTTGACCCCACTTTCTATCTTTTTGACCTTAGTATGGTTTTCTGGACTATTCTTTACAAAAACATCATCATTTTATGTGACTTTCTTCTCATCTCACCATTTGCCTATTTTATGAGGATTTCTTTGCAATTTTTCCATTTAGATTTATTTGGTGTTTTCTACACTCCCAATGATTTGGGTCTGTTGCATCTTTGATCCCATTGACATCAGTATAGTTTTCTAAACCATTCTTTACAAAAATATTGTCATTTTATGTGAATTTCTCCGTATGTCACAATTTTCTTGTTTTACGGGGACTTCTTTGCAGTTTATCCATCTTGATTTCTGTGATGCTTTCTTTGATTCTAACGACTTGAGTCAGTTGCATTTTTGACATTCATGTATGATTTTTTGAGCCTTTCTCACTAGAAACTTCGTCATTTCATGTAATTTTCTTTGTTGTGTCATACTTTGTGATTTCATCATTTCATGGGGATTTCTTCGCAGTTTTCGCGTACCCTCTTATACATCCATTCTGTCTTGTCTTGGCATACATATCAGCATGATTAGAGCACGATCTAGGCATAACTGACATTCATTTAGTCTCTAGCAAGCAAATCAAACTAGAAAGACCGAGTTTCTCGAGCGTACGAGGGTGCCTAACACCTTCCCCGTGCGTAATAAGAATCTTTACCCACCCTCTGGTTAGTAGACATCTGGCCTTCATGTTTGCATCTCATTCATTCACTTTTTGTGATTTGTTTGTGGTTTTCCTCATCTTTCCCTTAAAAGACTAGGTGGCGACTCCTTTTTTCTTTCTGTTTTCGTCCCATCTCGCGCCCTCACCATCTTGGCATGCCTGTGGCCTCCTCCCTTTGGCGCGACCTCGCGACGAACCCCCGAGCCGGGCACGATCATAGAAACTGGCGACTCCACTGGGGATACCAAATTCCAACTTTCAGGTTAGTCTTTTCGCTTGCTTTTTGAGGCTTTGGTGTTACATACTTGTTTGTTTGCCTTGCTTGTGATTGTTTGCTTACTTAAAGTGCCTTTTGTACTTTTTTCACACATTTGCTCTGTGATGGATGTTTTCTTTTCACAATCATGATGCCACGACACCTGCACATGCCATGATCATGCCTTTTGTTTGTTGTTTGCTTGCTTGTTTGCCTTACTTGTGTGTGTTTTCTTCCCCTTTCACACTTGACATGCCTAGGATAGTAGAGACATGTTTGTTTCCCCCTTCTGGTTAAAATAAAACACATAAATTCAGAGAACAATTAATAAGGTAAAACTAGAGACCAAATTGAACCCTCCCCCCTGGTTAATAAAATGTAAGTAAAAAACGCAAAGCATACATGCATGATTCATTCATATAAGTGCATGCATTCCTCTCCCCTGAGTCCACCTACAGTTTGCGAAGGACAATTCTAGTAACTCGTTCTATGGCTTTGGCGTGGGACGTGTTGCTAGTTTGTCCCCCCTAGTATGGGGTCATGTCAGTGCTAGTAGAGGGTATAGCTCCATGCTACTATAGGAGATGAGGTCACCAACGCACCACCTGTTCACTGCCTGTGCCTTGGCCAGGATTTAGAGCGGGGACCTTACTTTCATGCCTTCAGTTGGAGACCCACATACCCCTAAGAGAGTCCAGAGTAAACAGCTTGCTAGGACACACATAGATGGTGAGAGAGCGCATAATAGTTGCATCCATATGCATGTGCATTCATGCCACCTTAATAACATTGCATTTAAGTCTTGTTTTACTCACATCAGGTTTCCCTGATGCCTATTTGTTTCTTACAGGTTAGCGAGCGAATTCCTCTATCAGATCTCGAGCGTCTCTATTTTCTGTTTCCCTTTTGGTGACAAATCTCGTCCATCCTTTTCTGAGTTATTCGTCGCTGCCGACGATAGCTCGTCCTAGGACTCGTCCTTGGCCTTATCGCCGTAGTCCGATTCTTACTCGCTCTCGTTCCATCATGGCCCAGCGTCCTGGTGAGCCTTTGACTTCTGCTACTCTTGAGGTGACTTCCTCTGTGGTCCCTCCTTTAACACTGATTTCTTCAGCCACTCCTCCCGATAGTCGTTTTCTGATGGTCGGGAATTCCTCAGGCACCTGAAACTGGCAGGCTCGCTCCACTGCAGTGCCGGTCATCAAGGCCGTCACTGTGACGACCACACACATTCTGGAGAACCAGTCCTTGTCTTATCCTCTGGTTGGATCCACAACTTTTAGCACCTAGCAACCTGCGACGACCTCTTTGATATGCTGGACAGTCTGAAGTCCCCCCTCCACTTGGATCCTCTATGCCTTTTGCTGTGGTTTCTGGTACTTCTTCCGACGGGTCTCGTTCCCTCCCTGACCAACAGCTTCTTGAACTCGCTCAAAAGCTATAGGGAATGGATTTCTACATCCTTCCATCTTCTGCTGCTCCTCCGGTGGTTTCAAAGGTCCCTATGCTGCCGTTGCCTACATATCATGCTACACCCACTACACCACCTCTCCGGCCATCGCCCTAGCTTTTTTTGACTTCAGTGGCGATGGGACCGGTTCCACCTGTAGCTTCCTCTCAAGTCACCGCACAACATTTCTCCTATGCACTTGGTGGCCAACCTTTAGGTTTGGCAGGGGCACAGCACCCTCACGTCTCAGTCTCTGAATCCGTCTCAGGACAACAGCTGTACCCCACTCACACTACACCTCACGTAGCACATCACGCATCTCCCCCTTCCTTCCTACATCAGAACCAAGTTTCTACATACACCCCACAACACTTTGCACCAACACACGGGTATGCCAACCATCGTGCACTGACACCAGCAGACGCGATAGTGTATTCGGAGGAGCACCTCTGTGCGACCCATGTGGCGTACGCAGGACCAAGCCCGGCTGCATCACCCTCATCAGCTGCTCGAGATGCCCTTCATGCCAGGGTGGGTGATCTTGAGAAAGCACTTTGACAAGTGCAGGGAGGAGACTGCCAGACTTACCAATTCTGAAACCTCTGCTATTTCCCAGAGGCTACTCTCCCACCGAACTTCCAAGTCCTGGATTTCGAAAAGTATAATGGTAAGGGCTGCCCTATCTCGCATTTAAAGGCGTACTGTGGAGATCTCACACAACTCCAAGCTGACGAGAGGTTACTAATCCGTCTTTTCCAGAAGAGTCTAACCGGCCCTGCACTGAAATGGTTTACCTCTCTAGATATGGCCCGGATAAAGACTTGGAACGACCTTAGTCAGGCGTTCCTGGAATAGTACTCCTTTAACTTCGACTTGGTCCCTAAACGTGAGAACCTTGCCGCCACCAAGCAAAAGCCCAACGAATCATTTGGAGAGTATGTTGGGCGTTGGCGCGCTCTCGCTTCACAAGTTCAGGATAAATCCTCTGATGAGGAATCCATTAAGATGGTTATCCAAGGAGCATAGCCAGCCACTGGGGCCCTGCTTAGCATACAACCTATCACCACTTTCACATCGCTAATTCTTGCAGGCACTCGCGTAGAAAGTTTACTGCGTAGTGGCAGCTTCCCCGCGCTCACAGCATTTGCCAAACAAGCCGCGTCCCCTACTTCTGTCCCAGGAACAAGTGGTAGAAACACTAGCTTTGGCGCAAATGGTAACGCCAATAAGAGGAGGGATCCCTCCCAGAATGCTGTTGCATACGTTAGACCTTCTGCAGACACGAGACGCCCATCTCAGTAGCACTTTGTTTATGCAGCCACGCACAGAGCACCACGCACCTCTCACATTACCACTGTCGTCGAGCCAGTGTATCCTGTCGCACCGGCAAGACCAGCACCGTACCAAGGTCAGGCACGACCGCGCCGCTTCACACCTCTGGTCGAGCCCTTGAGTGTCGTCCTCCCAAAGGTATAGTCACTCTTAATGTTCTCGGAACATTAAGAGTGGTAGCAACACTAGCTTTGGCGCAAATGGTAACGCCAATAAGAGGAGGGATCCCTCTTGGAACGCTGTTGCATACGTTGGACCTCCTTCAGCGCCTATTGACACGGGACGCCCGTCTCAGCAGCACTTCGTTTATGCACCCACGCACAGAGCACCATGCACCTCTCACATTACCACTGTCATCGAGCCAGTGTATCTCGTCGCACCGGCAAGACCAGCACCGTACCAAGGTCAGGCATGACCGCGCTGCCTAGAGCGCCGCTTCACACCTCTGGTCGAGCCCTTGAGCGTCGTCCTCCCAAAGGTATAATCACTCTTAATGTTCTCGGAAGTCCGCCCACCACCGCATCCACTACCAGGGTGGTACAAAGCAGACTTATTCTGTAACTTCCATCGCTCCACGGGGCACGCGACGGATAGTAGCTTCGCACTGCGGCATGCTATTCAGGACCTAATTGACAATAAGGTCATTGTCATTCACACTCAGCAGATGGAATCAACACCAGCACGAACACAAGTATCTGCATCTGTCCCTGATCCCCCTAGCATTGTTAGACAGCCTCTACCCGAGCATGACCGTTCAAATGCTCCAAGGACCTCTGGGATCCATGCTCTCTTTCTCACCCTATCCAATGTTCCCACATTGGACCCTTCGGATTTGATTCATGATTTGTCTACCCCGTTTCCACAGTCTTTGTATCACTCTTTTCCCGAAGGTTCAAGCTCCATAGTAAATATCATCCAACTCACCGCTAGACCAGAATATCCAGCAATCCAGTTGGCACACCCACCATCACCTAGTGCTCCAGCAATCCTGCTAGCACACTCACCCCTACCATCCACGTCAGTGACCCTACTAGCACAACCCCCTCCATCTATGGCACCTTTCACCCTACTAGTTCATCCCACCACACAATCTCCCCAACCTATATCCCTACCAGTCTTACCAGATGCAAGCCTAACCTTTGTTCGGCCAAAGCAAGTCACTAGGACACCTGTGGTCATTAATTTGACTCAGAATACCCATCGCATGCCCTATAACTATGCCACAGAGATGTGTGGTGAGATCACGCATTCGGGGCGGGTATACAGGGTCCCACCTCTTGAGCCTAAGCAAACCCGGCCTACTATAGATCCACCACAGTTAGAAAGCCATCCTATGAAGCCTACCACTGAGGAAGCCTTGACAAAGTCCTCGTCCACCGTAGCCAAGCCTGTAGCCGACATCACTGCTCAACTTAAGAAGGTAAAGGCTGATATTTCCATTTGGGACTTGATTCACACTTCGGTCGAGCACCGAGAGGCTTTCCTCCGAGTTTTCCAGGCCGCCCATGTAGCCCCCACTATAGAACCTGCAGCCCTAGAGACAATGGTAGGTATGATTGCCACACCCCAGGTTATCTCCTTCACGTCCCAAGAGTTACCTCCGGCAGGGATCAATCACAACCAACCATTGTTCGCAACCGTTCAGTTTAAGAACTTTCGCATTCCCCTTACTCTGGTCGATAATGCCGTAGGCGTAAACGTCTGCACCTTGCATACAGCAAGTAAGCTCGGATTCAAAGCCAAGGATATTGTGCCAGTGGTAAAAGGGATGACGTCGTTCGACAACACGCACCACGATACGTTAGGCTTGTTGGTAATCCCTCTTGTCATCGGTCCGGCTGAGTTTGACATGGAATTCTACGTCGTGGATCTTGAACCTTCATTTAATCTTCTACTTGGACGCCCTTGGCTCCACAAGCATCAGGTCATCCCGTCGACTCTCCATCGAATGAAAAAGTTCAACTGGGGCGATAATATCGTTACCGTCATGGCTGAAAACTTTGAGAAGGAGAAGATCGATGCTGTGTCAACCTTGTCCCACCAGACTGTCTCCTTTGACTCCAAGCCCTCAGATCTTCTATTCTGGGTTAATCGGTTTGAGCCGGTTAATTTCATTCCCAAATTTGAACATGGTAGCTACCCACCTGTCTGTAGCAACCCCTCCAAGATGGTCGAGAATTTATGTCGTCGTTGGGGATATGAGAAGGGGACACCTCTCTGGAAGTACGGTCAGGGGATCGTGAAGCCTGTTGCCGATGAGGAGCGAAGAGATCGAGAAGGACTCGGTTATGAACAGCTGTGTCCAGAAGAAAGTTCTCAACACTTGCGGAAATCAAAGCCGAACCACTCTCCCATTTGCACTAACTTTGTTAGTGCAGGCATTCTCAGTCCTGGGCAGAGTTTAGACTTGGCGGAGCTAAAGCAAGACATCCCGTCAAGCACAGTCGAATGCGTAAGCATTGAGGACTACTTCTCCGAAGAAGACACAGCCACAGTATCAATTCCAGCCACGACAGTTTCAGCTCCCACAACAGTTTTAGTTCTCTCCACAGCTTCAGCTCCCACTGAAATTCCAATTCCCACCGCAGTTACGGTTCCAGCTACCATGGTTTCAGTTCCCACTGTGGTTTCAGTTCCCACCACAGCTTCAACTCCAGTCACCGCAGTATCAGTTTCTACCACAGTCATGATGCTAAATGTGACAGTTCCAGTTTCAACCATAACCACAACTCCAGTCACTGTATCAACAGTAGTTCTAGCTTCTACATCAGTTCCCACCACGACCTCAGTCACAACAGTGATCCCAGAGGCAAGTCATGAAGCCTCCGTTGGACATCATGTGACAGATCCTCTTTCCCAGCACACTCCGACGCAAGTAATGCCCGCCCAGATCCAATGGTTGGCATGGAGCACCGTTCCTTGCGCAGTACCATTGACATCCACTGGTGATGGTCCAGAGGGTGCATATTGTGTGGATCTCGCGTCTGACGAGGATGAGGGAGCAGTGGTGGAGGCACAAATGGACGAGGTGCACCAAAGCATGGAAGTTTTATTTCAAGAGCAGCTCGCCGTTTTGGCAGAGGATATCATAGAGGAAGTAAGGCACCAGAAAGGCAAAGTAGCAATGATTGAAGCAACCTCTCCCTCGCCACAGCAAACCTAGGACCATTCCACTATCATGGTTTTGAAAGAAGGAGAAGAGACAGTTTACTCTAGACAAGACGAGTTAATCACTCAGCAGCCGGGAGGCGGGTCTAGATAGTACCAGCAACCCAAGCCCCACCTTGCGTAAGGTGGGGGCCAAAAAAAAGACCCTGAGCTGAGCTCAAGGAAGAACGTAGGCGGCGTCACTCTAATCAGTCAGCAACAGGACAGTCGCCAGTCAGCAGTACCCCTTGTAAATAGCAAAGAAAATCCAAAAAAATTAGAAAATCCACAAAACCAAAAAAAATTAGAAAAACCATAAAAATCAGCAATAAGTGAAGAAGCAGCATCAGAGAGTCAAGAAACATTTGACTCGAATGAGGATACAAAACAGGGTGACACAGAGATTGCTTGCCGCCAGTACAAGAATACGAGGGTCAATGTAACTCTCCTTCGGCACCAAAAAGACCAAGCATCAGAGCAGATTTGCACCTTCGATACAGTGGATCCTACCTTCCAGAAGGAGATGTTGTCTGAGCTCGTGGCCTATGAAGAGGAGGATGACAATGGTGCACCAAGGGATGAAGACGTGCTAGCAGAATTCCAGCACCATGATAATGACCTAGAAGGCCCGAATCTCCATGTCGAGGAGGACACCGAGCTGGTGAACCTCGGGACTGTTGACGATGTCAAAGAATTGCGCATCAGTGCTAAGCTCACCCCGCAGTTAAGGGTAGAATTCATCGCCTTCCTCAAGGAATACATAGATGTCTTTGCCTGGACTTACAGTGACATGGTCGATCTGGATGTAGAGGTACACAATCTACCATTGAAGCCAGATGTCAAGCCCGTCAAGCAAAAGCTCAGAAGATGGCGACCCCAGTGGCTACTTAAAAATAAGGAAGAAATTATGAAGCAGCATATGGTGGACTTCCTTAAAGTCACCTTGTACCCAGAATGGCATGCAAACGTCGTCCTTGTCCCAAAGAAGGATGGACGGGTTCGCATGTGCATTGATTATAGAGATCTCAATCGGGCGAGTCCGAAGGATGGCTTCCCGCTACCTCACATTGACATCCTTGTAGACAATACAGCCGGCCATAAAATGCTATCATTTTTGGATGGATTCTCAGGCTACAATCAGATCAAGATGGCAGAAGAAGATATGGAAAAGACATCATTCATCACCCCATGGGGAATCTTCTGCTATAAGGTGATGCCATTTGGGCTCAAGAATGCAGGGGCTACATATCAGAGAGCTATGACAGTGCTATTCCACGACCTCATGCACTAAGAGGTCGATGTTTATGTTGATGATATGATAGCTAAATCCAAAGAGCCCGAGCATCATCTAGCCTGCCTGAGGAAGTTGTTCGATCGTCTACGCAAGTACAAGCTCTACCTTAACCCCAGTAAATGTGCCTTCAGGGTTTCATCTGGTAAGCTTCTTGGCCACATCATCAGCCAAAGGGGAATCGAGGTCGATCCAGATAAGGCCCGGGCCATAATTGACATGCCTCCCCTAACTACGGAGAAAGAAGTCAAAGGACTGTTGGGTCACCTACAATATATCAGCTGGTTCATAGCACAGCTCACACCAATCTGTGAACCGATCTTCAAGCTCTTGAGGAAGAATGCACAGATCGGTTGGAACGAGGCATGTCAGGCAGCCTTTGACAAGATTAAGCGGTTGTTAGCCAGACCTCCAGTTTTGGTCCCACCAGAGCCAAGGCGGCCCCTACTCCTTTATCTATTCTTAACCCAACATTCCATGGGAGCAGTATTGGGCCTGCATGATGAATCTGGTAACAAGGAAAGGGCGATATATTATCTGAGTAAGAAGTTCAATGATTACGAGGTCAGATACACTACCATAGAGAAGGTCTGCTTATCTCTAGTCTGGGCAGCTCAACGCCTAAGGCATTATATGATGGCATATCCAGTCCTGCTTCTTTGTCGCCATAACCCTCTGAAGTATTTGCTCCAGAAGCTGACGCTTGTAGGATGGTTTGTCAAATGGCAGGTGTTGTAGTCCCAATATGACATCACCTTCATCACACAAAAATCCATAAAGGGACAAGCAGTGGCAAACCATCTGGCTGAGCTACATATACCAGAGTACCAACCTTTGTGGACCCAATTTCCAGATGAGGATGTGTTGTTTGCCGAGGATAATGATGATGAATCAGAGATGGCCGAGGAGAAGGATCAATGGCACTTATACTTTGATGGCACAGTCAACAAAAGAGGAATGGGCATTGGCGCCGTACTGGTAGCCCCCCAAGGCTAGATGACTCCTTATGCAAGGAAATTAAATTTCAAATGCACAAATAACGAAGCTGAATATGTGGTGTGCATATTGGGACTTCAGATGGCCTTGGAGCATGGTGTTCACAAGTTACTTGTGCGTGGTGATGCCATGCTGGTTATCGCACAGGTCAACGGCGACTGGAAGACTAAGGATCAAAAGCTCATCCAATACAATGCCCATCTTATGAAGTTTGTGGCAGAATTCCAGGAGATTCATTTTTCCTTTATGAATAGGGCCAAGAATGCCTACGCGGATGCCTTGACAACCTTAGCATCTTGGCTCTCGATACCAGAAGACCGTGCAGTAGATGTGTCAGTTACATGTATGGATCAACCAGCACACTGCATGAGCATAGAAGAAGCAGACCCACAGGAAGAGTTCCATGGTACCATGACATTAAGGTTCTTCTAGAAACTGGGACCTCCCTCCTTAGGTGTCAGCAACAGAAGCAAGGACTCTGAAACGCTTGGCATCCAGCTATGTACTCAGGGCCGGCCATTTGTACCGGAGATCCTATAACCAAATGCTCTTGAGATGCTTGGATAAGAAGGAGGTCGATGCTATTATGTTACAAGTCCATGCTGGGAAATGTGGGCCACACGTGAATGGAGTTCTATTAGCCAAGAAGATCATGCTGCAAGGCTATTATTGGTCGACCATAGAGGCAGATTGCTGTCAGTTTGTGCGAAGGTGTCACGCCTACCAGATCCATGGGAATCTAATCCATGCTCCTCCTCAGCAACTTCACAGCATGTCGTCACCATGGCCTTTCTCCACCTGGGGAATTGACGTTATCGGTGTCGTTCATCCGGCAGCATCTGATGGGCATCGTTTCATTCTAGTGGCCATTGATTACTTCACGAAATGGATTGAGGCAGCGTTATACAAGGCTATCACCGTTGCAGTAACAGAGAAGTTCTTGAAGAATAATACCATATCCCGATATGGGGTCCCACACGCAATAATATCAGATAATGGGAAGAACTTTATAGCCAAAAGGGTCGAAGATTATTTACAGAATTTCCACATTAAGCATCACCGATCTTCATCTTACCGCCCTCAGATGAATGGAGCAGTTGAGTAAGCCAACAAGAACATTACCAAGATACTAAAGAAGATGGCAGAGACTCACAAGGATTGGCATGAAAAGCTTCCCTATGCATTGTGGGCATATCGAACTTCTATCCGGACATCCACAGGCGCCACACCTTTTTCTTTAGTATATGGCATGGTGGTTGTGCTACCGGTTGAGGTGGAAAGCACTTCTTTAAGGATCTTAAAAGAAGCAGAACTAGAAGAGGCTGAATGGTTGGGCGATTGCTTCGTGCAATTGAATTTCATAGATGAACATCGACTGCAGGCCCTACACCATGCCCAGTGTTATCAAAAGAGAATGGCAAGATCCTATCAGAAGAAAGTCTGTCCCAGGGGCTTTGCGCCTAGAGACTTGGTCTTACAGGCCATCCATCTCCCTGACTCCCATGGCAAATTCAGACCCAATTGGCGTGGCCCTTATATCATCAAACGAGTACTCTCTGGGGGAGCGGTAATCCTCGAAGACATGAACCACATTGAGCAGTCAAAGTCGGTCAATTTGTGTTACTTAAAGAAGTACTACCAATGATGGAGAGCCGCACCCTTACCTTGCAAAGCACTCTAGCTGCATTCACGCATGTTTTATTCATTCTATTCACACATTTTTGCTTTTTTTTCTCGAACTCATGTTTTTTTTCTTTTTGCACTCGTTACGCATGCATTGCATCAAAAAAAAACAAAGAAAAAAACATGCATCCATGCATAGTGCATCCACATCAAAGCCCGATGATGAAAACCGGAATAGCTAGCTTGTTCGAGAAGGGTCTATACCTCTTCAGTTGATACTACCTAGACCTTCTAGCAGGCGAGGGAACCACCACCCAACCATGGTCAAGCGAAATGTCCAAACTTCCCTAGGTACTTACACCTCTAGAGGGAGATAAAATGTTAGGGGTGAGCATGAGTGTGAGCCAAATTGAAAAATAAATACATCCACAAGGGCACAAAAGGAAAAAAGGAGACAAAAGTCGAAGACAGAAGCTAGCCCTAATTGAGAGAGGCAAGTAGGTCAACTCTGCCCCAATCACATACTTTGGGGAGGAGTTGAAGTAAGCATCTAAGGAATCCAAATGACCAAAGGGACTAGCCACCCCTCACATACGATTCCAATAGTTCCCTCCAAATCTGGATGTCCATTACCCCCAAACAAGGGTTAGAGCAAGCCTACAAGCCTAAGAGGGAAAAAAGAAATGAGTCAAAAGATAAAAAGTAGGTTAAGTCCCCAAGAGCTTGGCACGGAGCCTAACCTGCTGAATTACCCATTCTGGAGAGCCACCAACAGCCAAGGAGTTTGGGTAGTGTCTTGTGAATCGAGGTCTTTCCCTCTTCTCATAACATGCATTATTATCGTTCCAAAGTTCTGAGGGTAATATAATATGACACTACCATTCCTACATTCATTATCATTCATTCACTTTGCAAGGTCGTGCTAAGTCTTAAGCCAGGGGCATGTCAACTGCTCTTTGGCTAAAAATCTAGCAGAGGTTGCTATACACCTGGGGCATGGCAGCTGCCTTTATGGTGACAACCTCCCTTGTCAACCAGGGGCATGTCGGCTGCCTATTGGTTGACCCTCATTGAGACAGTATCTTCATATAGAACATGCTGACCGCTCTATTGCTCGAGCCCAAGAACGAGGATACCAGCAACCTTATCCCTCCAAGATCAGAACAGGATCTCTGGTAAATCTAAGATAGATGAATCACAAAACAAGATGATTCATGGTGGAGTATTGGGGCTCATAATCACAACTTCCAACCTTGGTCTTGTTCCTGTAGAATTAGCAAGATCTTTTCCATGTCTTGTACATAGCTTCAGAGTAATCATTCCAGCTGTGTAAATAGTATCGTCGAACCGTACTATATTCCTCTTGGGGTTAAGTGGAACGGTTGATTCTTTCCATACTCAATGTCAACTCTGTCACCAAACAATCCCAGCCACTAGGGTTTGATGGCCATTTCTCACTGATTTGAGACTTGATCTGATCTTGATGGCGACATAGATCTATTCTCAAGGCTTGGCGCTCGAGTTAAACCGCTTAATAGCCTGTAGTTTGGATTGCTATGTGTAACCATGCCGACGAGAATGGCAACATATGCAAAAGTCACGGCAAATAAAAAATATAAGCAAATGCAGGAGTCGCCACCTAGTCTATTCAAATGGAAGACGAGGGAAACCATATAAAACATGAAAATCATGCAAAAACAATGGAAAAGGTCTTCGTAAACCAGAAATATGGGTAAGGATCCCTATTACGTACGAGGAAGGTGTTAGGCACCCTCGTACGCCTGAATAATTAGTCTTCTATTGGTTTCTCTATTGCTTATGAAATGTCGGCTTTGCAGTCTTTGCTATACGCCCGAGGGTGATATGCCATGCCATGCTTATGTGTGGTGTCTAAGATATGGGTGCATGATGTGTAGGGGTGTGTCCTAATGCTCAGAAGTATCACTCGTATTGCGGGACTAGTATTGATGCAAGAATATTGCATAATAAGATC
>JAMKQA010024130.1:0-37798 GCA_024699735.1 Posidonia australis
TAATTGATGGAAATTGGTTTGACTTTTGAGAAGTAGGCTAAACTTTGGTAAATCAAGTAAGAGGAAATGTAGGTTAATCCATTATGGCCATTGTGGGTTTCATGGGCCTCCATGGGCCTATGCGGGCTTGTGTGGGCTTGAACAGGCTTCATGGGCCTAAGTGGGCTTCATGGGCCCAAATGGGTTTAGGTGGATCCAAAGACGCTAAATGGGCTCAATTAGGCTTGCATGAAGTCAAATAGGCTTGAAATGGTGTAGTGAGCACAAATGGGCTCAATCAGGGTTTAGGGGGCCTAAGTGGGCCTTCATGGGTCCAATTGGGTCTTCATGAATTAAATGGCCTAGGTTAAGGGGTTCGAGCTCAACCGCCAGACCTATCCTGCAAAATTGGTAAAATTGGGGTGTCTACAGTTACATATACATTTATACATGCAGAATTAGTTTCATGTCTATTTAATATATAGTATGTTATTTCATGTAAAAGTGATTATATAATGTTTTAATGTGAGTAATTTTTGTAGTTTTTCCTATTGATGAAAGTATGATTAGAGTATCTTTGTTGAATGATATAAATTTTCCTGATTGGACGGAATCCTTACTATTTCAATTAGGCTTAATGGATTTAGATATTTGCTTTCGAGTGAATTTTGCTCTTATAAAACCTACAGAAGAAAGTAGTGCAGATGCAAAGGTCTAATATGAAAAATGGGAAAGATCCAATAGGTTATCTCTTTCGTTTATGTTACAATATGTACCTAGAGATATTCGAAGTCTTGTAACTTCTAATACTCTGGTGATAGCTTATTTGGAAATGATTAAGTAATAATTTGTTGGAGTTGACAAAGTTAAGATAGGTGTTTTCACTCTGTAATATTTGGGTCTGATTATTCAATTAATGTAAGTTATGGATTTAATGTACTATTTTAAATATGGTTATTAATGGATAATCTGATAATGTTGTGTGCGTCTCTCTCTGTGAGTGGCTGAATATTGGTTCTTGATTATGTGATTCTGGTGTTATGCCTGTGTGTGCGGGACTCAGGTTAGGTCTCAGTCAATCCAAATATAGTTGTATCGATTTACGTGTCCATCCTTTTCCTTTCTCCCTTTCCTTTATTTTTCTTTTCCTTACATCTTCTC
Organism: Posidonia australis; assembly: GCA_024699735.1. Taxonomy (NCBI): domain Eukaryota; kingdom Viridiplantae; phylum Streptophyta; class Magnoliopsida; order Alismatales; family Posidoniaceae; genus Posidonia; species Posidonia australis. Next base: position 1,141 of record JAMKQA010024130.1, read on the forward strand.
CTCCATACACCTATTCTCCTTCCCCATGTCATCTTTTCCTTCCTTCACGAGCTCCATAGCCTGTGTCGTCCCCTTCATCAGGCCGTGGCAGGCTGGTGTTGACAGGATTCGCGGAGGGGGGCAATGTAGGAGGTGTTTTAAGAGGGCTGAAAGAGATGGTGTTAGGGAGAGTAGACCGGAAGAGAGGAGGAGAAGCTAGTGGAATCAAGAGAAAGAGGGTTGAGCCGAGGAGAAGGAGGGTCTGAGGTGCTTCGTCGAGTGGAAGGTTGTCGGAGCTTGCCAGAGTCCGGCTAAGTACGCGTCCTGCTTCCTCTCTGTTCGCGTTTTGGTTAAAATGGCTTAAATTCATAAGGAAAGCATGATAAATTATGATAAAATGATAGAAATATTTGAAATGAAATGCATATCATGAATGTATAGAGATCATGCTAGTTTGTGTGATTTGCGAGAAGTTTTGCGCGAATTTCGAATGCATGCTATGATATTCATGAAATGAGCTTCATGCCTTTACATATTTATTCTAGAAAGCATGTTTAATAGATTTGAATGATTTTTGTCTCAAATGGTAGAGGATTTAGAGTTCTACATTTGGTGATTTTAGTGTGTTTTGTGGTTGGTCGGAAAGGGACTGGTTGGAGGTTTTAATTTCGACGAGTAGTTGGCTAGGATTCAGGGGAAGTTCGTTGAAAACAAGCATTTTGATATGCCGATTTATCGTCAGTATTGACCAGAATCCTGGGTTCGGTCAGCCGAAATTCGTTGATCTTCCATTTCAGGAGCTTTCAGTTGATCGAAATATTTCAGTCGCCTGAAATAGGGATTTTCAGACGACCGTTCCAAGTTCGGGTCGATTGCTCTGGGCGGTTGGTTTGGTTTGTCAATTCAGACCCTTGGTCCATATGCTTAAATGTGTTTGTTAATGTTAATTTTATGGGGTTTAAATGATGATTTTATGTGGTTTTAAGCATGAGACCTAATACAGATTGAAATACTTTGATGATGTTCTAAGCATGTATTAATGACAGTGAATTCATATAAATAACATGTGGTAAATATGGAAATGATTCCAAGATTAAATGAGTTGGAATGAGGTTTTTATAAGAAAATCTAGATATTTTTGGAAATGAATCTGTGTTGCTTCGGATCCACGTAGTGGTAAGATAATACTGGTAGGAGCTGTGGACTTTGATTAGATTGGTTAGTTCAAGCGTGGTTGTCGAGGTTTCGGATCTACAAAATTTGAGTGGTTGTCGAGGTTTGGTAGTGGTTGAAAGAGACGAGGTTATTCCCACTTAAGACTGTGTTGACTGGATTTGGGAATGAGAATACTGGATGTCTGGATACATTTGGGGCGTCAAGAAAGACGCATCTTTGTACATGTAAAATAAATAAGATTGAGGCCTATTGGTTGGGGTGATTGTCCTCCCAAATGGAGAAGGGTACCGTGACAGTGCAGGTTAGTGAGGCTAGTGCATTGTCTTCTGTATATGGCCTTGTCGTCTCTGATTAAGATGACACTAATGATTGTGATTGAATATGTGTGTTGTGGTTTTAAGTTAGAAATAGTTTATGTTTGGCTTATGGTTTTAGCCAGCTTCTAGCCAAGATGAGTTATGGTTTTGAGTCAGTAAGTGTGGATTTACTGTTTTGGGTTATGTGTGGCTTTACTGTTTTGGGTTGGGTCTAGTTGAGAATGTGGTTTCTCGATATGCATAAATGATTTAAATGCATTGATTTATAAAAGAGAAAATATTTGAGAAAGACATGATCTTGGGAAAGAGATTCCCAAGGATTTCTGACTTTGGGAATGAGATTTTAGTTTTTGTGAACCGATTTCAAATAATTACCTATGAATCTGGTTTTGATCTTGTTTAGCCGAGATACAGAGTTTTCTCGATGATTGTGGTGGTTTTGCTGTGGTTTTTCGCATAGTCGCGTACTAGGTGACATAGATGTCAATCACGTATGTTTTGTTAGTTGTGTTTATAGCTTTTCAGGTAGGCAACTGTTGGTGTGCAGTCTCTATTCCGATGCTCGAGTTTCCAAAATCACTAGTTACACGTCGTTTTTGAGTAGTTGTTTGACCTTTCTCAGTTTTTTTAATTGTTTAATTAATGTAATTACGTTGTGATGTTATTTAAGTAGCGTGTCTAGGTTTGGGGCATTACAAAATGGTGTTAGAGTCTTAGTTTACTAAGGCGCATTGGCTTGATTGGTGTCTGGCATAGTGACTCAGTAGGGCTGCGCAAGTGGAATAGCTGCACTTGACTTTGATCGTTGTTTGCCTGTGTTGTGAGGGTAGGAAGATATCTTGTTGAGGCTGTGGTTACAGCAAGGCCTCAGTACCCGACTCAGAGGTGGAGAAGGACAGTGTCGGGAGGGGTATGCGACGAAAATTTGTTGAGATGATGTGGAGTTTCACTCAGTCTCTTGGCAGTAGTAACAAAGACGAGGCGAAGGGAGATCCGTGGATCAAACAGTTTCACTAGTTGGACGTGTTGACTCTGGATAGGTGCGGTACACTAGAGAATGTGAGGTCTAGTTCTAAGAGGTGGAAAAGATCCTAGAAGGAATTGAATGTTGTGTCGAAAAATGGGTCAGAATCGCTGCTTTCTAGCTCAAGAGTGCTACAAATCAGTGGTAGAGGGCTACAAATTTCACCAAGTTTTCAAATGTAGACCTACTGATGATCTCATGTGAGGACTTTTGGAAGGTGTTTTATGAGAGATTTTGAGAGGGATAAGTTAGACGGAGACTTTTGGAACCTAAAGTATGGGGATTCTATTGTGGTTGAGTACGAGACGGCTTTTCTTTGGTTGGAACAGTTTTCGTAGGTTGTGGTTTTTGAGATGAACCAAGTTAAAAAGTTTGTTGAGGGACTGATTTCAGTACTGAGGTCAAGAGTTGTTGGCTTCAGGTGTCAAACTTTGGTAGATGTCATTAAGTTAGTCTTCTGCAACGAGGATGAATGTTGACTATTCCAAGAGAAACACCTCAAGAGGGACAATGGAAGGAAGCCTGTCTCGCGACCTTCTATTTCTAAGGTGTCGAGTTCTAGGAGTTCCCGAAAGAAAAGGAAATAACGTTTTGAGTCTGTGACTGGGTAGTTGGATATAGTCAGGCTAGTTCAAGCAGCGGCTTGATGAGAAGACCCTATCATGTTTACAAGAAGATGGGGCACGTAGCTGTACAGTGGTGGATCTGTTAGAAAAACAGAGACAACATTGTGGAAAGGTTTGACACGTGTAGAAGAATCGCCTAAACTTGCTGAAGCCAACGGAGGACGTGTCTCATCAGCTTACCAAGGATAGAGTGTTCTCTATTGTTGTCCCAGATGCTGGACCTTTTGGAGATGTCGTGGAAGGTAGGAAGTAGTAATGGTCTTGTAATCTGAATCTTGTCCCATATTATGTTGTAATGAATCTTTATGTATTTGACACTATGTTAGGTATTATGACTATAATGATAACTCTAGTTATATTATTATGTGTTGATGTTAGGATCCTTTCTTACGAGTGACCAAATGGCCTGAGTCTTGTTTGACTTCATGAGTTCGTTTTTTTCGTCTTTATGTCGTTTGCTACAGAGCTCGGGACCAGACCCAGTTAGGTTGGCGTTCCACTTGGATGTGGTGATTTTATTAAGAGAACATAGTCTGACATGGAGATATTTGTAGTCGGTTGGTATCGGGTTGGGGGACAAGGATTTCAGGGCCAGTTTGATTATAATGTATATGCAAGAATTTGATGTCATATTGGGGATGGATTAGTTGGCACAACATACAACTATAATTGATTGTGCTAAGAGAAGAGTTATGGCTGAGTGCCTAAAGTACCAAACTAGGAGAGTTTAAGAAAGTGATGTCTGCTATCAAAGCCTACCATTATTTGGTAAGAGGAAGCGTGGGTTACTTGGCTTGTGTGATTGTATCTACTTTAACTGTGTTCGGAGTTCAAGATTTACTAGTGGTACAGGAGTATCCTGATGTGTTTTCAGAGGAATTGCTTGGTATGTCATCGCATAATGAAGTGGAATCTATGATTGATTTGGTGTCGAGATCAGGTCCAGTTTCAAAGGCTCCATACAGGATGACACCTACTGAGTTGAGAGAGTTTTAGAATCAGTTGTAGGAACTAATGGATAATGGATTTATTCGTCCCAATGTATTACCTTAGAAAGCATCGGTACTGTTCGTCAAGAAGAAGATGGTTCACTTCGGCTCTATATACATCACCGGATATTAAACCAGATTACTGTCAAGAACAAGTATGTACTCTCCAAGATTGATGATCTGTTCGATCAACTACAGGGAGCATCTGTGTTCTCTAAGATAGATTTGAGATCGAGGTACTATCAGCTACGGATCAAGGAGTCAGATGTGCAGAAGGCAACTTTTTGTACCCGATATGGACATTATGAGTTTTCGATTATGCCATTAGGGTTGACAAATGCTCCAGTTGCCTTCAGGGACCTCAGGTCTTATTTGGATCAGTTTATGGTCATTTTTGTGGATGATGTCTTGGTATACTCTCTAGATGTACAAACGCACCAGAGGCACTTGAGGATAATATTGGAGACTCTGTGGTTGAATTAGTTTTATGTCAAGTTTTCGAAGTGCGAGTTTTGACTGAAAGAGGTGACTTTCCTTGGTAATATCATCTCAATGGAAGGTATTAAGATGGATCTAGTCAAGGTACAATCACATAATAGCTAGGTCAGACCAAAGACAGTGACTGAGATTAGAAGTTTGTTTGGTTTTGTTGGATATTATCGGAGGTTTATTTAGGACTTTTCTAAGATTGCTGTATCTTTGATTAGATTGACTAGAAAGGAAGTATACTTTTCCTTAGATTGACAGTGTGAGGAGAGCTTCAATGAGTTGAAGACTCATCTGGTCACAACCTTAGCTTTGATATTGTCATCTGGGAGTGACAGTTTCATGGTCTATAGTGATGCATGTGGGATCGGCTTGGGGTGTGTGCTAACATAGCATGGTAGGGTAGTGGCGTACGCTTCACGTTAATTGAAAGATCATGAGAAGAACTATCCTACCTATGACTTAGAAATGGCAGTTATTGTGTTCATCTTAAAGATTTAGAGGCATTATTTGTATAACAAGTAATTTACGGTATATACAGATTATAAGAACCAAAAGTACATCTTCACATAGAACGATATCAACCTAAGATAGAGGCGTTGGGTGGAGTACATCAAATATTATGACTTTTGCCTGTCGTACCACTTAGGGAATGCAAATGTAGTTGCAGATGTTTTGAGCAGACGCACTCATATTATGGCCAGTTTGATGATCTATGAGTAGAAATTGCTTAAGGGACTAGTGGAGTGCAAATTTCGAAGATAGTCTCAGGGAGCTGTTAGAGTTTTGTTGGCAAATTTATCTATTCGTCTGAGCATGATCGAGGCGATTGTTACTATTCAGTAGTATGATTTCTTTGTGCAAGATATTTAGAGGAAGTTAGAAGTTAGGAATGTTCCGTACTTTTGGAATAGATGGTGAGTTGGACTTGATGTTGTATGTACATTAAATAGAAGAAATCAAGAATAATCTGCTTGATGAAGTTCAACGTTTCAGATATACTTTTCATCTATAAAACATCAAGATGTACAAAGACCTGAAAAGGTATTTCTGGTGGTTTGAGATGAAGAGAGAAATTGTTGAGTATGTGGTAAAGTGTGCAACCTGCCAGATGGTGAAGATAGAGTATCAGAAGTCCGGAGGAATTTTGCAGTCTCTGAATGTTCTAGTGTGGAAATAGGAGAATATGTCAATAGACTTTGTTACGGGTTTGCCTAAGACTTAGAAAAAAGAATGATACAATTTGGATGATTGTGGATTGTCTTACAAAGTCGACATATTTTTGCCAATGAGGGTGAATTTTCTCTTGACATGATTGGTAGAGTTATATATGACAGAGATGGTTAGGTTGCATGATGTTCTAGTGTCTACAGTGTCTGACAGAGACACGAGGTTCACGTTGAGGTTCTGGAGAACGCTGCAAGAGGCATTTGGTACTATTTTAAGTTTCAATACGGCTTTTCACTCCTAGACGGATGAACAAATAGAGAGGATCATCGAGACACTAGAGGACATGTTGAGGGCATGTGCCTTGGACTTTGGTATTAACTACGAGGATCATTTGCCTTTGATTGAGTTTGCATATAATAACAGTTATCACGTTAGTATTGGTATGACACTATAAGAGACACTGTATGGTAGATCCTACGAGATACCTACTTGTTGGAGTGAGGTGAGTGAGAGTTAGTTAGTTGGCCTTGTGATCGTACAATAGTACAAAGACAAGGTGGATCTGATTAGGAGAGGTTGTTGTTTGTTCAGAGTTGACTGAAGAGTTATGCTGAGAAGAGGCAGATACCTTTGGAATTAGAGGTGCGAGACTTCGTTTTCCTAAAGATGTCACCAACCAAAGGAGTAATGCGGCTCAAGAAAAGAGGCAAGTTGAGCTTCAGATACATCGGACCGTATTAGGTTACAAAGAGAGTTGGTAAGATATTATATAGACTAGATCTACCTCAAGAGTTGATTTGTGTACACAGCATCTTTCATGTATTTATATTGTGGAAGTGCTTGGTCAATGTGTCTCAGGTAATATCAGTGCTGCCAGAGGAGTTATAAAAGGACTTGTCTATGATTGCGAATGTAATATAAATACTGCTCATGAACAAGGTGATTACATTGGTGTTGGTTCAGTGGCAACGTCATGGTACAGAGGAAGCTACCTAGGAGCTTGAGGTGGATATCTAGAGTCAGAATCCCTTCTTGTTTTACTAGAATTGAATTTTGGAAATTAAATTCTTGTAAAGGGGTAGGATGTAATATCTGGTCTGATTATCTAATTAATGTAAACCATAGATTTAATGTACTATTTTGAATATGGTTATTAATGGATAATCTGATCTTCTGGTAATGTTGTGTGTGTCTCTCTCTATAAATGGTTGAATATTGGTTCTTGATTATGTGGTTTTGGTGTTGTGCTTGATTGTGTGGGAGTCAGGTTAGGTTCTAGTCAATCTAAGTACAGTTGCCTCAATTTACGTACCCATCTTTTTCTTTTCTCCCTCTCCTTTCTTTTTCTTTTACTCACATCTTCTCCTTTGTACACCTCACGTGAACCTCCTTCCCTTTGTCCTCTTCTTCCTTTACGAGCTCTACAGCCTGTCTTGTCCCCTCCATCAGGCTAAGCTAAGTTGGCATAGGTTGGATTCGCAGAGGGGGGTAGTGGAAGAGGTGGTTTAAGAGGGCCGGAAGAGATGACGTTGGGGAAAGCAGACCATAAGAGAGGTGGAGAAGCCCGTGGAACCCCAAGAGAGAGGGCTTAGCCGAGGAGGAGGGCCTGAGGTGCTTCATTACACGGAGGGCTGTTGGAGCTCACTAGAGTCCGTTTAGGTATGTGTCCTGCTCCCTCTCTGTATGCGTTTTGGTTAAAATGACTTAAATTTATGAAGAAAGCATGATAAATCATGATAAAATGATAGAAATGTTTGAAATGAAATGTATGGCATGAATGTGTAAAGATCATGCTAGTTTGTGTGATTTGCGAGAAGTTTTGCTTGAATTTCGAATGCATGTTATAGTATTCATGAAATGAGCTTTATACATTTATGGATTTATTCTAAAAAGCATGCGTAATGGATTTGAATGATATTTGTCTCAAATAGTAGAGGACTTAGAACTTTACATTTGGTGATTTTAGTGTGTTTTATGGTTGAATAGAAAGGGGTCTGTTGGAGATTCCAATTCCAGTGAGTGGTTGACTAGGACTCAGGGAAGTTTGTTGAAAACGGACAATTCTTTTGATTTGGTATGTTGATTTGCTGTCAGTATTCGACTAGAACCTTGGATTCGGTTGGTTAAAATTTGCCAGTCTTCTGTTCTAGGAGATTTCAGTTGATCAAAATGTTTTGGTCGTCCGTAATAGGGATTTTCAAAAGATTATTCTAAGTCCTGGTCGATCGTTCTGAGCGTTTGATGTTTGGTTCGTTCTGCCAATCTGGTTCGATGAACCAGTATCCCGGCTTATATGCTTAAACGTGTTTGTTAATATTAATCTTATGGGTTGAAATGATGGTGTGACCACGTCGGTGGAACTCTACATGACTTTCCTAGGTATGTGGAAGCACACGAGGAGTCCCTACACGGTCATGGAGAAAATGGTGAATACGGAAAAGAAGACTGGCTCGAAAACATCAAGAAAAGATAAGAAAAGGATAAGAAAAAGGAGTCCCTACCTAATCTTTTAATGGAAAGATGAGGAAAACCAAACACAAAGGAAAAAACTAAAAGAAATCAAGGCGAAGAAAACATATGCATGTTCCGTGTCTAATGGATGTAGTGCACAAATCAATGCGAGCTAGAGAAAGAGTAAGGATTTTTGTTACGTATAGGGAAGGGGTTAGGTACCCTATACGTCCGAAGAAATCGGTCTTTCTAGATTTCTTGCTTGCAAATGCTTTATTGTGTGTATGTTTGTCTACTCTGAATGCACATGCCTAAGATGACTGTGAAAATATGTCAAATCAAAGAGGCATTCGATGCCTGATCAAATCCACCAAATGTCTGATCTGGCATCCGGTGCTGATCAAATCCACCTAATGTCAATAGATTTCCTGCTTACGGTGTTGATCAAATCCACCTAATGCCTGATTTGGCATCCGATTGTCCCGTGAGCAGGAGGAGAGGAAAAGAGGATGATTTAGTGGCTTAGGATAAGGCACTGGACGGTCGGAGGCTTCCTCCCATCTCCCTCGTCGTCGATGTAGCTTTGGCGACGACGTCGTGGAAGAAGGCGGCTCTGAAGGCTGCGACGTGGTGATCCAGGGGTTCTAAAGGCTCGACGGCGTGGAGAGGAAGAAATTCCACCGTCTGGAAGCAAGCATTGCAGCACACCTTCTCGTCCCGACCAAGCTTTAGTGGCATCTCTGGCGACGGCAACTGTGGAGCCGACTTGGGGCACTGACGCTTCCTGTGAGTCGGGGGATCTCTGTAGATCGTTTCCCTGAGGTTGGAGTACTGCTGCGTAGAGTGGCGCGCTGGATCGTGTTCCACTGTGGTCTTCTTCTCCGATGACGGCGAGCTCGATTGGGGAGTAGCTCCTGGTGGCTTTTAGAAGGCTTGAAGCGGCCCAGAGGTTCGGTGAAGCAAGAGGAGGTCCGATTTAAGAGTATGATGCATGCCAGGGCATGAATCATCTACTGGATTCGTGTCCCCACTTATGTCGTCGGAAAATCGCGTTTGGCGATCTCTGAAATCTTGATTCCAGCCAGGGTTGTCACCTGACGCTATTGGAATCGATCGGGGAAGAGAGAGGAGGACCTAGGGAGCTAAAATGAGGAGAAATTAAGGCTTAAAGGGAGCTCACCTGAGCAGGCAGTGAAGATGACTGTCGGAGCTCGTCGAAGATGGGCTGAAATGTGATTTCTTCCTCTCTCCGAGCTTCCCCTCTGATCTGAGACCTCTCTGGTTGCTCTGGTTAAGAGAAATCTCTTTGGTGACTCTTATCTTAATTTTTCAAGTTTTTTTTCTCCTTTTCCCCCCTTTTCCTTTGCAAATGGGGAGAGGGTAATTTATAGACTTGCAATGACTAGGTAAGTTGTTATGGGTTGTTATGGTTAGAGTTGGAAGTAGTTAGGTTGTTATGGTGGAGTGGGAAGTGGTTAAGATTGTTAAAGTAGAGTGGAAAGTGGTTAAGGTTGTTAAGGTGGATTGAGAAGTAGTTAACGTTGTTAGGGTTTGAGATTAGGGTTTATGGTTTGATTTAGGGTTTTAGATTAATTCTAGGGTTCTTATTTAGGTTTTGGATTTTGTTTAGAGTTTTGAGTTAGTTTTAGGGTTTTGGATTAATTCTAGGGTTTTGGATTAGGTTTTGAATTTCTTTTAGGGTTTTGAGTTAGTTTTTTGGTTTTGGATTAATTTTGGGGTTTGGGATTAGGTTTTGAATTTCATTTAGGATTTTGAGTTAGTTTTAGGGTTTTGGATTAATTCTAGGGTTTTAGATTAGGTTTTGAATTTCATTTAGGATTTTATGTTAGTTTTAGGGTATTGGTACTAGGGATTAGGTTTGGAGTCTCGTCGTAAGTATGTGGGGTGTCTACAGATGTCTTTCCCTGAGCGAGGTCAAGGACGAATGGAACAGAGATCGATGCTTTGGGTTGACAAAGACACCTTGTCCCTTCTTACAAGGAAAAGAGAATAAGAGGAGATCGCTGCTCAGGGTTGACAAAGACACCTTGCCTGAAGCTGCAAGAAAGTGTTAGCTACTTGCAACCAGCTACTTAGTCAGTGAAAGCACCGGAAGTCCTGTCCAGCCACCCAAAACGACACTGATGAAGTCGAAATCACAGAAACTAATACTAATGACAAATGCCAACACGAAATACCAGTGTTAATGTTGAGGTGACTGCGGCTGCTGATGAATAATATGTACTAATGAAAGTTGGTGCATGGTGAATGAATACCACATGTAGATTATGATGTATACTATTAGATGATGCATGTAGTGCAGGATGATAAGTTGACGATCAATCAACTCCTAAAGGACATGATTGGTTATCACACTTGTCGAGAAAAGCGTCAGACAAGACTTACGGTGCTTGTCGACTGAAAAGTGACTGTTATGGAGGTCATCCGGGTAGTTCAGGCTATTAACCTAAAAGGAGGGAAGGAACAAGGCGAGTGGGGAATCCATCAGGCACCACAAGTATTGCTCGGGTAGTTCGGGATACCAGCCCAAGAGAAAAGGGGCACGACAAGATACCGGATCTGCTGACCAATAGGATAGATACCTTGATAGGTGCCCATCGGGCCGTCCAAGGTACTGGTCCATAGAAGGTGGTTGGTGTAATCCATCTGGAGTACGACCAAAGGGGGCACCATCAATACCAAACTCTCTGAGCTAGAATCGAATGGGGTATGGTAGGTTTCGGACCTACCGACTAAGAAGGGAAGATGACAAGTTTAGGACTTACCGACTAAGAGATGGCAAGTTTAGGACTTATCGACCAAGAAGGGAATGTGGCAAGTTTAAGACTTACCGATCAAGAGATGGCAAGTATTGAACTTACCGATCGAAGAGGAATATGGCAAGTTTAGGACTTATCGATCAAGAAGAGAATATGGCAAGTTTAGGACTTACCGACCAAGAAGAGAATATGGCAAGTTTAGGACTTACCGATCAAGAAGAGAATATGGCAAGTTTAGGACTTATCGACTAGGAGATGGCAAGTTTAGGACTTACCGACCAAGAAAGGAATATGATAAGTTTAGGACTTACCGACCAAGAGATGGCAAGCTTCGGACTTATCAACCGAAGAGGAATATGACAAGTTTAGGACTTACCGACCAAGAGATGGTTAGTTTAAGACTTACCGATCAAGAAGGGAATATGGCAAGTTTAGGACTTTCCGATCAGGAGATGGCAAGTTTTGTACTTATCGACCCGGAGATGGTAAGTTTAAGACTTATCGACCAAGAAGGGAATATGACAAGTTTAAGACTTACTGACTAAGAGATGGCAAGTTTAGGACTTACCAATCGAGAGATAACAAGTTTAAGACTTACCGATTAGGATATGGCAAGTTTAGGACTTACCGACCGAAAGGGATATGGTAAGTTTAGGATTTATCGACCAAGAGATGGTAAGTTTAGGACTTACCGATCGGAGGAGAGTATGACAAGTTTAGGACTTGCCGATCAGGAGATGGTAAGTTTAGGACTTATCGATTAAGAAGGGAATATGAAAAGTTTAGGACTTATCAACCAAGAGATGACAAGTTTAGGATTTACCGACTAAGAGAGGATTATGATAAGCCTAGGATTTACTGACTAGGAGATGGCAAATTTAAGACTTAACGATCAGAGGAGAGATATGACAAGTTTAGGACTTACCGATCAAGAGATGGCAAGTTTCGAACTTACCGATCGGAGGAGAGATATGACAAGTTTAGGACTTATCGACTACGAGATGGCAAGTTTAGGACTTACCGACTAAGAAGGGAATATGACAAGTTTAGGACTTATCGATCAGAAGATGACAAGTTTAGAACTTACCGATCAAGAAGGGAATATGGTAAGCTTAGGACTTTCCGACCAAGAGATGGTAAGTTTCAGACTTATCGATTGGAAGAAATATAGTAAGTTTAGGACTTATCGACCAAGAGATGACAAGTTTCGGACTTACCGATAAGAAGAAAATATGGTAAGTTTAGGACTTATCGATCAATAAGGGAATATGATAAGTTTAAGACTTACCGACTAGAAGATGGCAAGTTTCAGACTTACCGACCAAGAAGGGAGTATGATAAGTTTATGACTTACTGACCAAGAGATGGCAAGTTTAGGACTTAACGATCAAGAAGGGAATATAGTAAGTTTAGGACTTACCGACCAAAAGATGGCAAGTTTAGGACTTACCGATTAAGAGAAGAATATGATAAATTTAGGATTTACAGACTAAGAAGGGAATATGGTAAGTTTAGGACTTCTCGACTATGAGATGGTAAGTTTCGGACTTACCGACTAAGAAGGGAATATGGTAAGTTTAGAACTTACCGACCAAGAGATGACAAGTTTCAGACTTACCGACCAGAAGGGAATATGGTAAGTTTAGGACTTACCGACCAAGAGATAGCAAGTTTCGGACTTACTGATCGGAGGGTAATATGGTAAGTTTAGGACTTACCAATCAAAAAATGGTAAGTTTTGAACTTACCGACCAGGAGATGGCAAGTTTTGGACTTACCGATCAGAGGGGCGACGAGTTGACAGGTGCCGACCGGATAGTTTGGGATATCAGTCCACAGAGATATATCTCTAGGTTTTGTTTCTTCGGAAATGAGAATCTAGAGGGAAAGGACTTCATTCATCTTGGAGTGAAGTCAAGGAGAATGTCTTTGAACTCCGTCCTTTTGGACACGACTCAGGGAGACAAGGATGCAGGAGTCCTGACCAATTGTTTAGCCAAAAGGATTTGCTAAGGGGACCTTATTTAAGGACCAGTGCATCCTGGATCGTCGTCGTTGTGGGGGATACAGCTGGGGGATTGTTGTCTATGTCCAATGCCGTTGCGAATTGAGAGTGTGTGTGACATGTCAACGATGCCCCAGATCTAATAATTGACTCGTCGCAGTGTCCTACTGTAATTGTCGCTTTGTAGGCGTCATTACGTAATGAATGTCATTTCTTTATAAGAATGTGCACCTGACCATTATTTGGAAGATAATTTGCACCAAGCGTTTTCAAAACAGTCTTCCTTTCCACAAAGCAGCTTACATGTCCCTGGTTGAAGGCTCTAGTTTAGTTACATAGTAAGTTGATGTTCTGTCAGGCGCCTGATATATGACTTTCGATCAAAGAATAGTTGACACGCCCCTGGTCGAAGACTTCAGTTCAGTTACACTATAAGTTGGTGTTCTGTCAGGCATCTAATATGTGACTTTTGACCAAAAAGCAGTTGACATACCCTTGGTATCGAACTGGTCGGACATCACTTGAGGGTATGGAGTCTTGGAAGCTAGACTGTAACTATAGATGCACCTTAAACCATTGGAGTAATTGAGGCTGTCATTAGCAAAAGCACGTGATGCATTCATCTAGTGACTGGAAGTATGTATACCCAACTATCCTCCTGTGTTGTACTTGGAAGACAGAAGGAATTGTGGCAACTTGATAAAGGCCTTTGATTGTGATTAGAACCTGCCTTCGACTAGTATGTCTAGGGTGTGTTCTGCTCAACTATGTTGTTTTGGTAGCTCTGTATTTAGCTGCGCTATTGTAGGACGTTCTCCTGATTGTATTTGCCAAATTCTGGATTGTTGCGTGGAGACCACAGTTATGCTGTTATCTCTGCTAATCATTTGATGTGTGGGCCCTGATCAGAGAACAATTGACTTGTCCTTGATGAACCAAGTAGCAGATTATGTGAGCTGAGCTAGAAAGCAGCTGACATGCCCCTAGCATAAAAAGCGAATGATGCTCAATGAAAACAAAAAGCAGGTCAGAAGATACCAAGGCGAAATAGATGCCCCTGGCATCGAGTCAGGCTACCATGGGAAGTGTTGGGCACCACTCGGAGATGTAAAGACTTGAGGATTAGACTGTGACTGTAGTCGCACTTTGAATCACTGAAATGGTGGAGGTTAATTCTAGTTGAGGCCAGTGACACAATTGGTTACTGACTGGAGACATGTATATTCATCCACTGTCTTAAGTTATACTCTGATGGTAGGATATGATGTGATAAATTGTAGTCTGTCTTAGGCTGGTTATTCTCTGTTCTGCTACTTATTATGTCATTGTGTTCTTGCTGCAAATATGTACTTGGTTGTGTTAACCTTAGGCATTCTCCAAATAATGTTTATCACACCTGAACTGTTGCGGAGGAATTGTTGTCATGCTGTTGATTCTGCAAGTCCGTGTAGCTCGTACACTGACTGGTGTCCTTGCTGCTTATGCTCTTTAACCATTGAGTAGTTGAAATGCCCTTGGCTAAAGGTATTTAGAAGAAACTCTGTTGAATTAAACCATATGCAAGCAAAAAGATTCATCCAAGCAAGACTGTGATGATTATTGTGGTAGACTCTATTATTGTGAGCAATTTTAACTATTTAAGAGTGACCTTTTTATTTGATTAAGAAATGCATGTCTTGTGATTTTTGTTGCTTGTTATCTGCATTTATTGCTTTACTTGTTCAATGAGTTCATTATCTGGATCGCTTGCTTGTTTAGTTCGACTGTTTGTTTGCCCTCAGTTAGGTTGGAGAGTTGTACGTGTGTTAGAGCCTAGAGGAGGATGACACATTCTACTATAGAGATTCGCAAGTCATAGGTAGCTCTCATTGGGCAGTGGTGGCACTCGAACTCACTGTAAGGTAGTGTAGTGGACCTGACTCCATGCCAAACTTTTTAAGGTCCTGCACCTACTTTTGCTTTTCAATATCATTGACTTTTCTTTTACTGCCTCGTAGACGTGCGGTTTCACTCTAACCTTGACTTAGAGGTAATAAGTGCCTAATCTATTCAGGAGGCCTTTATTGCAAGAGGGTGGGTCAGTCCCTCAAAGGTGTGATTTTACTGAGTACATACTCCAACTCCTTTCTAAGGTACGGTAAGGGTAGAGCTACAACGCACGCCTTTCACTCTTGGGCTGACTTCTGTCTTCACCATCTGTCTTCTCTATTCTTTTATGTCTTTACGAATGTATGTTTTCTTTTCTGGCTCGCACTCTCAGTCACCCTTAACATTTTATCTTCCATTTGGAGGTGCAAGATTCTTGTAGAGTTTGGATATTTCGTTCGACTTTGATGTTGGGTAGCTCCCTTGCTAACTTGGTTGTCTAAGTAGTGACCACATAGGAGGGATAATCCAATCTGACATAGGCGAATTTTTCCAATTTTCATTATCGAGCAGAATGTTATTGATAAGTAAATTATTATTTTCATTTGTTCTTAATGTTTTTCCTGTTTTGAGTTTTTCTTCTTTTTCCTTTTTTCAACTTTGTGCTTTTTTTTTGTGTGTTTTGGTATATAGTGATGCAAAAGGAAAAACGAAGGAAATAAAGGAAAAGGATACAACTTTAGTCCTTGTTGTTGTTGTTTTGTTGATGCCCTTAGGGTTTAAAGTAACTTCTAGTAGTGCCACTGGAAACCGGAATCAAGGTAGATTATCAAAATATTATTAAAATTGAGATTGTCACTGCGAACGTTGAATCTGCTGGTAACATTAAAACTGTATCTCTGTTGGAGTTGATATCTGCTGTGATGACTGTTTCGTACCACATCTAGGGTATTTGCACGTGTTGGGTCAGATCGGTGCATGAACATTTGGCTAGTCCTTCAGCAGAGGAACAAGAATAAGAGAGGCACATGTGAATGCTGCTGGACGGAACTGAGAAAAGACCATAAAACAAACTAGGCTAATGGGGCCCAATGGATTCCCTGGGAAAGAACTAGGAGAACGAGGAAAAAAACCCTGAAGTTCCAGTATCCTGGGAGCTTGTTGGCTCAGACAAGGTAAGGTTGGTTATACTAGGGTGTGTACGTGCACGTGCAGGTGTATGTGTGTGTTGCCTCCTGTGGATTAATGATAATGCCTCCATTGTCAATCAAATCCTGGACAGCATTTCGAAGAGTAAAATACTTATTTGTCGAATGTCTATTGGTGCGATGGAACTGGTAGAACAAATTTGTCTTATGCCACCTGTGAAGCTGGTTCGGTGGTGGACAAACCTCCAGTAGCTGTGGGAACGACGCAACTTTAGGAAAGACATCGCTCAACGACTTTCAAAGTGGGGTGAAGTCGCTTTCCCTACGGTGAGGTTGCTTTTGCCGTTGTTGTTGCCCCTGCTGAACTGACACAACATGACGTGTTGGCTCAACGGTGGTGAGTGGGTGTGCGATGCGTGCTGACCTAGATGCTGGTGAGGGTAGAGACATGGATGTGAGTACTGTGTCAACAACAAAGATCCCACTATCAATCAAAAGTCTGAACGACGTCTCGCAGAGTGTGGCAACTATCAGTCGAATGTTTCGAGGCTCGATGATAATTGCAGTATACGTTCGCGTCGTACCATTGAGGAAGTGGAGTTGGTGGGGGACGCGGATCCGGGAGTCTCAGAAGCGACAACATGAGGAAAAACAACGTTCAGTGACTCGCCTAGTGGAGTGTAGTCGTTTTCAACGCTACGGCCTCGTTTCCTCTCAGGTTGCTGTCTTTGCTGAGTCGATGTGATGAGATGCACCAGTTTGACAGTGGAAGGTATGCGCTTAGTGTGCATTGATGACCTACGTGCTGGACCTGATCCTGATGCTGAGGTGGGTTTTACGTATGTTGTGCTATGTGTGGTGTTGAGCGCGAGAGCAACTGTTGCGGCATCGGTACAGTTCTAGGCGACGGACTCGTGAAATATTGTACTTTTACACAACTAATGGGTTGGTTCTTAAGTGACTATGGTGCTTGTTGTGACAAATGCAGTTGTGGTGTAGGAGGCAGAGATAACGCCCTTATCGCTGAAGCAATGTGATGTTGGGGCAATGGTTTGGGCGATAGTGCAGTGGGGTGAACCTGCAATGCTATAGTGGTGTGCACTGGATTCTTAGGAGTCGAAAGAGGAGGAATCTCAACAGGATCAAGTGGATTGTGCTCAGGCCTCCTTGCCAAAGCTCTCAGGCTCTGAGCTTGCATGGCCGAAGACCCATCAAAGGATAGGTCAGGAGGCGAGAGCGGAACAGGAGTAGTCCCTAAAATAGATGCAATCGCAGCTGATTGATCCCCTGAAATAGGAGGGTCCGAGGAGTGGGATGTAGTTGGCAAAACTTCTGGGACCCATGTGGTAGTCACCGCAGTTGAATCAGTGACGGATCTTAGATCGGCTTGTGTCTGCCGTTGTCCTAGAAAAGGAAGTAGAGATTCTTCATGATTCCCAAATCGAAACACATGATGGGAAGAAGAAGCATCCAAAGTGGGAGAAAGAGACTCTGAATGAGGGACCCTTTTCAAAACAATAACCAAAGGTTTGTGGGTTTGCGGGGTCATGGTTAACCGCAAACGAAACGAATGGAGCTGTGGTAGAAGACAAACGCACGAGTTCTAAGATGAGCTACAGTCAAAAAGTGACCAATAGTACGAAAAAGGTAAGAGAAAACAACCACGGGAGGCTGCTCGCAACGGAGACACCCGAGCTCCTAACTGAGGACCTCGCAACAAGCTACCTGAGAAAACAGGCAAGAGAAACAGATCAGAACCTGAACGACACATAGACAAATGCGAGTTATTGAAGTGGGATGCAATGACACAAAATGCGGATGAATGTCCTAAAGTGCGCTCTCTCAGTATGCATGTCTTATATGGGGTTGACCACACAGGACATACTTATGGGTTTTAGGTTTTGACTCTGGTTAGAAAAGTAAGGTTCTCGTTCTAAATCCTGATCGAAGTGCAGACAGTGAATGGGTGGTGATACGTTGGTGGCCTCATCTTCTGCAGTAGCATAGTTCTGTATTCTCTACTAGCACCGACATGATCCCAGACAAGGGAGGACAAACTAGCAACACATACTACGCCAAAGTTATAAATCGGACTACCAGAATTGTCTTTCGCAAATTGTAGGTGGACTCAGAGAAGAAGATGCATGTTTTCTATAATGATCATTCATGCACATATGTTTTTGTGTCTTTTACTTGGGTTTTATTAAGTCATGGGGAATTGTGAGCATTTGTCTCTAGTTATGTCTTATTATTTGTTTATCTGAGTTTATGTGTTTTCTTTTAATCAGATAGGGAGACAAACATGTCTTTACTCTCTTAATCATGGCAAATAAAAAAAGAGAGAAGAAAACACACAATTATGGCATCCAAACAGTCAATCAATCAAGCAAAAGGCATGAATATGGCATGTGTTAGTGTAGTGTTCATAAGTAATGAAGAAAAGCAAGCGTCATAACAGAAGATATGACAGGTCATGTGCATGTGTGGTGGCATAGTAATAGTGTAAAAAAGACATGTACAATCAAACATGTGTAAACAAATAAACAAGCAATAAACACAAAGTGTACAGATCAAAGACAAGCAAGAAAACCAAAACGAAAGCCAGAATCTAGTTATTCCTAGCGGAATCGTCAGTTCCTGTGACTATGCCGGTGGAACCCTGTATGGCTCTCTTAGGTGCATGGAAGCACACGAGGAGTCCCGATATGATTACGGCGAAAATGTTGAATCTGGAGAAGAAGACTGGGCTCGGAAACACCAAGAAAAAATAAGAGAAAGATAAGAAAAAGGAGTCGTCACTAAGTCTTTTAATAGAAAGACGAGGAAGACCAAACACAAAGGAAAAAATCAAAAGAAATCAAGGCGAAGAAAACATATACATGCTCAGTACCTAATAGATGTAGTGCACAAATCAATGCGGGCTAGAGAAAGGATAAGGATTCTTGTTACGCATAGGGAAGGGATTAGGCATCCCTATACGCTCGAAGATATCGGTCTTTTTAGATTTCCTATTTGCAAATGGTATATTGTGTGTATGCTTGTCTATTCTGAATGCACATGCTTAAGATGACTGTGAAAATATGTCAAATCAAAGAAATGAAATGAAAAGAAAAAAATGATAATCCGAAGGACAATGTAGGCATTGAAAATGTCGCTTTACTGTACGTTCTTGGGTGATGAGGAAAATTGTAAAAATCGAGAATACTTGGAAAACGTCAGGCAAATCAGCGGAAACTCGAAGAAATCTGAGAAAATTAAATTGGAGAAAAGAATCTTCATTCTGGTCAATGTCGGCATTGTCAAGCTGTTAATGTACGCCTGTAGGCGATGGAAATTCAAATCAAGTCAGAATCGTAGAAGTCGGAAGAAATCCGGGAACAATGTGAAAATCAAGCTTGAAATGAGTTGGAAGTGTGTGCATAATGCAAGAAAGAAGGCATGAGAAAATATGCATGAAAAAGGGAACAAAATGTAAAAAAATGCATGTGTGAGTGAAATATGTAAATTCCAGGGACTTTTGTGTAAAATTCACATATCCTAAATGAAAGTTGAGTTTCTGGTGCTAAACCAGCAAAAATACTTAAAAAAAATACATTTTATGTAGTTTTAAAGAAGTTAGGGGCTAAATGTGTAAAAATGTGCATTTTTAATCAAAATCAGAATCGTTAGGGTCCAATCTGCAATTTTACCAGTAAAACATGTATTTAAAACA
Source organism: Posidonia australis (assembly GCA_024699735.1). Lineage (NCBI taxonomy): Eukaryota > Viridiplantae > Streptophyta > Magnoliopsida > Alismatales > Posidoniaceae > Posidonia > Posidonia australis. Next base: position 20,870 of record JAMKQA010024130.1, read on the forward strand.
ATTATGAAGTAATTCAGGGTTTTGAAAACTTGAAGTTTTAGGGACTATTATGTAATTTTACCCTAGAAAATATGTATTAATGTGAAAGTAATGAAGTTCAGGGTTTAAAATTGATTTTGAACACATTTGAGTAAATAGTTGAATCTCTAGGGTTTAATTTGCAATTATGCTAGAAAATCATGTATTAAGAACACTTTTAATAAAGTTCTAGGCTTTTTATGCAAAATACTGGACTAAAAGATGAATTAAAAACAAATCAGGGGGTTTATGTCAAATATTAAAGTATAAAAAACATTAATAAAAAAGTACAAGGGTTACACTGCAATTTTCCAAAACAAACATTATAAAAATGATTTAAAAACTAGTGCAGGGACCTAAATGCAAGAAATAAAGACTTATGTGTAAGAAAAGAAAAGGATTAGAAGTTTAAAAAAAACCTTTAAGACAGACTTGACGGTCGCCGGTGACTGCATCTCACTGGCGATGATGATTGGGACACGTTCCTATGGCATCCGAGCGTCCTGTGAGCAAGAGGAGAGGAAAAGAGGATGATCCAGCGGATTGGATTGGGCACCGGACGGTTGGAGGCATCCTCTTATCTCCCTCGCCGTTGACGCAGCTCCTGCGATGGCACCGTGGAAGAAGGCATCTCTAAAGGCTGCGGTGCGGTGATCCGGGGGTTCTGAAGGCTCGACGGCACGGAGAGGAAGAAATTCCACCGTCTGGAAGCAAGCGTTGTAGCACACCTTCTCCTCCCGACCAAGCTTCAGGGGCGTCTCCAGCGACGGCGACTATGGAGGCGACTCGGGGCACTGGCGCTTCCGGTGAGTCGGGGGAGCTCTGTAGATCGTTTCCTTAGGGTTGGAGTACTGCTGCGAAGAGCGGAGTGTTGGATCGCGTTCCACTTTGGTCTTCTTCTCTGACGACAGCGAGCGCGACTCTGACCAGCAACTCTTGGTGGCTTCTAAAAGGCTTGAAGCGGCGCCTAGAGGTTCGGTGAAGCAAAAGGAGGCCGGCCTAAGAGTATGATGCATGTCAGGGCACGAATCATCCACTAGATTCGTGTCCTCACCTATGTCGCCGGAAAATCGCGTTTGGCGACCTCTGAAATCTTGATTCCGGCCAGGACCGTCATTTGGCGCTGTTGGAATCGATCAGGGAAGAGGTAGGAGGACTTAGGGAGCTAAAATGAGGAGAAATTAAAGTCTGAGGGGAGTTCACCTGAGCAGGCAGTGAAGATGACCGTCGGAGCTTGCTGAGGATGGGCTGAAATGTGATTTCTTGCTCTCTCCGAGCTTCCCCTCTGATCTGAGACCTCTCTGGCTGCTCTGGTTGAGAGAAATCTCCTTGGTAGCTCTCCTTTTAATTTTCCAAGTTTTTTTTTCTTTCCTTTTTCTTCCCTTTTTCCTTGCAAATGGGGAGGGGTATTTCTAGGTTTGCAATGGCTAGATAGGTTGTTATGGGTTGTTATGTTTAGAGTGGGAAGTCGTTAGGTTGTTATGGTGAAGTGGGAAGTAGTTAAGGTTGTTAAGGTGGAGTGGGAAGTAGTTAAAGTTGTTAGGGTTTGAGATTAGGGTTTGAGATTAGGGTTTTATTTAGAGTTTTGGATTAATTTTAGGGTTCTAATGTAGGTTTTCGATTTTGTTTAGGGTTTTGAGTTAGTTTTAGGATTTTGGATTAATTTTAAGGTTTTGGATTAGGTTTTGAATTTCATTTAGGGTTTTGGGTTAGTTTTAGGGTTTTGGATTAATTTTAGGGTTTTGGATTTGGTTTTGAATTTCATTTAGGGTTTTGAGTTAGTTTTAGGGTTTTGGATTAATTCTAGGGTTTTGGATTAAGTTTTGAATTTTATTTAGGATTTTGAGTTAGTTTTAGGGTATTGGTACTAGGGTTTAGGTTTAGAGTCTCATTGCAAGCATGTGGGGTATCTACAGATGGTTTTTGTGTGGTTTTGGGCATGAGATCCAATGTGAGTTGAAATGTTTTAATGATGTTTTAAGCATGTATTAATGACAGTGAATTCATGTAAATATTATGAGGTAAATATGAAAATGATTCCAAGATAAATGAGTTGGAATGAGGTTTTAATGAGAAAATCTGGACGTTTATGAAAATGAATTTTTGTGTTGTTCTAGATCCACGTAGTGGTAGGATAATACTGGTAGAGGCTTTAGACCTCGATTTGATCGGTTGGTTCACGCGTGGTTGTCGCGGTTTCGGATCTACGAAATTTGAGTAGTCGAGATTTGAGAGTAGTTGAAAGAGACGAGGTTACTCCCACTTGAGACTGTGTTGACTGGATCTGGGAATGAGAGTATTGGGTGTTTGGATGTTGTTTGTGTTTTTGAAGTTTTAGGTGGACAGTTGTTGGAGTGCAGTTTGAATTCCGGTGTTAAAGTTTCCAGAGTCACTAGCCGCACGTCTTTCTTAGGTAGTTGTTTGACTTTTCTTAATTATTTAATTGTTTAATTATTGTAATTAGGTTATGATACTATTTAGGTAGCATGTCTGGTTCAGAACGTTACAACTTCCATGTGCTACACCAGAAAAGGAAACATAAGCGAATATATCTTAGTTATGTGAGATATAATAGGAAAATTGAATTACCTAAGGATTATCATTTCATGCTTTTGTTTAATCCATTTCATCTTGTAGACATTATTGTCTGAATTTGACCTTTTGAAGGTCTCCTACAATACACATAAAGATAAATGATCAATAAATAAACTTATAATCAAGTGTGATCTGGAGAAGGAAAGACAGACTATTTATCCTTTGATCAATAAGATAAATATCGTGAATCTGGCTAAGCACGGATTAGGGGATAGACATCTAAAGGAAAGAAGGTTAAGAAAAATTCTGAAAATAAACACAAAATTGGTATGATCAACAAGCTTATTAATAAAGATAGGTGTTATTTCTGTAAAAATCTGGACATCAAAAGAAAGATTGCGTAAAATACAAGAAATGGATTGAAAAGAAGAATTCAAGTAATATTATATTTATTACAAGTCATGAATCAAATTTAACTTCTGTTCCTAGTACTACTTAGTGGATTGATTCAAGTGCTACGATGTACATTTCAATCACTTTGTTTGTGTTTCTAAAAAGATAATCTCTAATTGAGTACGAAAAGTTAGTTATCACGTAAAGTTAGTGGGAGGTTATAGAATCGCCTTAGAGCCTGGAGAACTGTTAATTTTAAGAGTTTGTTTTTATATTTTATTTTTTCAGAGAAACTTAATATCTGTAATAAAGTTAGTTAAAGACAATTATAATACTTTGTTTAATGTTTTTGAAATGTTTTTAATAAAGAAAAATATTCTCATTGATACAATTATTACTGATGAATTATTTAAATTGAATGTCTTTTCTAGTTTTAAATCTACAACATTTCTAGTATGTATTAATAAAAGGAATAGGATAAGTGACACATTAAGTATTTTGTAGTATAAAAGATTAAGACATATATTCTAAAAGAGGGTGGATAGATTGATGAAAGATGGTCTTTTAGGATCATTAGATTTCGTTGATTTTGGAAATTGTATTGATTGTATAAAATCCAAGACAATCAACATGTTTAAGAAATATGCTTTAAAGTGTCAAGCTACATTGTTTGTGATCTTTTGATTCATACAGATGTTTGTGGATCCTTTAGCTTATGTATAACAGGCTAGAAATACTTTGTTATTCAAATTGATGATTATTCTAGGTATATGTGTCTTTACCTCATTCATGAAAAATCTGAAGTCTTTCAAGTTGACTTTTAAGGATTTCAAATTAGAGGTAGAGAACAATCAGGAAAACCTATTAAGATAATCAGATAGAGGTGGTGAGTATTATGACGGACATATCGAGATGGGACAGATGTTAGGACTATTTATGCAGTTTCTTAAGAAAAATGGAATAATATCTTAGTATATATTGCTAGGTAAATACAATATGAATACGGTTGTTGAAAGACAAAACAGAATGCATAAAAAAATGACTAGGGCTATGATGAGTTATTCGACTTTACCTATCTCAATGTAGGGTGAAGCTTTAAAGATAGCAATGTATATTCTAAATAGAGTTCCAACTAAATCCATAGAGAAAACTCCTTATAAGTTATGGACTAACAGAAAATCGTGTTTAGGTTATATGCATATTTGAGAATGCTTAGTTGAAGTTATAATTTACAATCCACATGAGAAATATTTGGATTCAAGGATAATCAGTGGATACTTCATTGGTTACCCAGAGAGGTTAAGAGGTTATGGATTTTTCTATTTAACATATATTACAAAAAAATAGTTAAAACTGATAGAGCTGTATTATTAAAGGATGGTTGTGTTAATAGGAGTATCTTTAGGGATTATGTTTTTAAGGAATCTCAGAGTAATATTATTGTTCGAAATTAGACTTTTGAAAATAATAATGTCTATCCTTCTCAAAAGTTTGAGGTGTATTTACCATTTATTGTTTTGATGAACAATTCTTCGAAGGTAGTTACACCGACTCACGAATAACTACATGAACAATCAGTTGAGGAGCTTATTATTGATCCACATATTTAGGTTTTACATGAGAATCAAGAGATCAATTTAAGAAGATCCAACAGACAAAAGAAATTAGCTATTCTTTTATATTATGTGGTATATTTATCTTCTTTTAGATTATGTGGTATATTTAACTAGTGAAAACATGGGACAAGGGATCAACAATCTGATAATGTTTTCACAAACTGTTAATTGTATAAACTTTGACAGTTGACTGTAAGCCATGAAAGAAGAGCTTGTCTCTATGTATTGTAATCAAGTTTGGGAATTCGTTTAGTTGTCTTTGGAAAAGAAACCAGCTGGTTGTAATTGAACGATATAAGACCAGACTAGTGGCAAAGGGTTTCACACAAAGGGAGTGTTTTGACTATTAGGAGACTTATTTTCTAGTATCTTTGAAGGATTCATTAATAATAGTCATGACTTTAGTAGTTCATTTTGATTTAGAGTTACGTTAGATGGATATGAAAATAACTTTTTAAAATGACGAGTTAAGGGACGAAGTATACATGCAACAGTCTCAAGGTTTTGAGGTTAAAAGAAAGGAACATATGATTTACAAGGTAAAGAAATCTAAATATGGATTCAAGCAAGTTTCTAAATAGTACTTCAAATTTAATGAAGTTATTCTTTAGGTTTAAGGAAAATATTGTTGATAAATGTATATACTTGAAGGAAAGTGGGAGTGAATGGATACTGTTTGTTCTATATGTAAATAATATTCTACTTGCAAGTATAAGTCTTAGTTTATTAAGGATGGTTAAAGATTTTCTATTTAACAATTTTGATATATGAAGGATATGGGTGAAGTTTATTATGTTATTGATAGAAATTCATCATAACAGTTCTCTGGACATACTCGAGTTGTCATAGAAGTCCTATATATCAAGTGTATTAAAGAGGTTTTTAATGGAAAATTGTGTTCTTGATAAGACATTAATTGTAAAGGATGATAAACGAAGAAAATTGTAAGGACTTCAATCGGTTTCAGAAAGACTTGCAATGAAAGATAAATCATATGTTGTAGTAGTTAGATATCTTAACTATGCACAAATATGTACTCGATTAGATCTAGCATTTGTCATTAAGTATCTAGGGAGATAACAAAGTGATCTACGACTTTCACATTGGTAAGCTATAAAGAAGGTTTTGAGATATCTACGAGGAGCTAAAGATCTCATGTTTACCTATGGACAATCAGATTAACTAGAGGTCATGGGATTCTTTGACTTAGATTTTGCTGGGTGTGTTGATATAAGAAAATCCATTTCAGGATATATTTTCTTACTTGTTGAAAGATCTGTCTCATGATCAATATCAAATATAAGATAGTTGTTGCTTTCACCATGAAGGTTAAGTATATAGCTTCTTATATGACATCTTTGTAAGCTATTTGAATATGCAACTTTATCACATGTTTTAGAGTCATAGACTTTGTAATGAAACTCATAAGGATATATTGTGATAATGAGGTGGTAGTTAAATTCTCTAAGAATAATATGAACTTTAGTGTATGCAAGCAAATAGATGTCAAGTTTTTCATTGTAAAGGAGAGAATTAGAGATCATTTGGTGTCTATTGAGCATGTTAGAATTGATTTAATGTTAGTTGATCTTTTTACAAAGGTACTTTCTTCTGGTACCTACAGTGAACATGTGCTTAAGATAAGTTTAGTTAGTTCTTTTGATGTTTACTTTGATAGCTTAGACACTGATATATTATGTAATATCACATTTATTTTGATGATCTTTGTTTAGTAGTTCTTATTTTGCTTATTGAATTATTATTTTATCATTAGATAAATCAAATAGAATAAATTTTATTTTTATTGTCATGATATTTGTAAGTTTATTTATAAAGCATTGATTACCATATACAGTGTTCAATTGTAACTTCAATATTAGATATTTTAGTACATAGAAGGTTAACGAACTTATCTATGAGAGTTGCTATTTTGACAATGTACTACTGTTATGACTAGTATCTATGAGAGTTGTTATTTTTGAATGAAGGTTAATATATTTTGTTAAGTAATTAGAAAGTGGTCATTCTACATAAGGTTTTGTCTGACATAAAGTGAGTTATATAAGTCAAGTGGGAGATTGTTAGATTTAAGTCTAAATGTCTAACTTATGTGACTTAATTAACTTGATTAGTGGACTAGTTCAATTATGAGACACATTAAGTTAAGTGATATATAAGGGATATTATAACATAATTATGGAGTACGTTATCTTTAGAATTTCAACATACAATCATAAACAACTCTTTTAGTTATCTTGTTTTGAGAAAACTTTCGCATCTAGATCATGATGACATCATATAAGCTTTATATAGCCTAACATGGAGGAGATATGCCTTAGTTTGAAAAGAAGGGGTAGAACAAGAGGAAGAAGAAGAGGATGGTATAACATAAGAGGAAGGATGTTTTTGTCACAAAATTTATATAAATATGTCATCTGCTAATGAAAGATCCTTAAGAGTTGAATGAAGTTCATGGACCAAATTGTTATGTTCTAATGTTTAGGCACCAAAATGGAAATTAAGGCAAAGATAAGCATACTAAAATAAAATTTATTTTGAAAGCTTCAGGGAGAACCTGGATCCAGGAGAACTGAACAGTTGGAGCTTTCAACTTTCCTTTTTAGTTTCATTTACTCGTACTTATTACATTGTTTTACTCGTACTTATTATGGCACCAGTCTAGGCAGCACCATTGGGGGTTAAGGTGTCTAGATGCCTTGGTCTAAATTAGCTTAATAGCAATTATTTAATTTTTCATTACCAAACATTGATTCTTGATGACTATTATTTAGTTTTTCTTAGTTGTTGTTAATTGTTATTGACTATTGGACTTATTGGTATTATTAAGAATGTTATTGTTATTACCTTAGTTATTGTTATTTGTTATTGACTTATTGTTATTGATTTAGAGGACAATTAAGATTTTTCTTATAGTTAGATTGTAATTGTTAATTCTAAAAATTGATATATCAATTTATTACTGCATTATAAATTTTGAATATATTTATAAACATATTAAAAAAAAACTGAAAAACTTGTAAAAGTTGTGTTTTTTATCACTGCCTAGGCACTGAAGGTGCCTTTTCTTATTGTCATGTCGCCTTGGTGCCATTATTAGTATGCTTTTACTTTTGTCCTTAGTTCTTCTAAGGGCTTGTAAGTATTTTCTGGATTTTCACAGATATTGAAAACTCCTTATAATTTCTCATAAAAGGTAATTTACTCCTAAGTAAATAAAATCCTTGGATGGAACATGATGGTTCCAATTCCGATGATTACATCTTGCATGTTGTAGAACAAAGGCAAGAATTTGCATGACTCTGTCAGAGTCTACTAAACTAAATGTGGTTGTTGCATTTAAACTAACCATACTTTGTCAGCAACTTGAGTAATTAATGGAAAATATAAGAGAAAATGATACATAACGAGATCTAGTTTTTTTTTTCCTTACAGGAGATTTGTGCTTATGTAACTTAATTGTCATTACTAAAAGAAATATTCTTGTGTGTTACCAAATTTTTTTCTTATATTTTTCCTTGGCGTTCAGTCAGGTGGTGAGGAAAGAGGGTAGTGAAATAGAGAATATGAGGGAGTAGATTGTGGACTATGTTGGAGCCTTAATGCTATAAGATTTTGAGTAAATGCTGAATAGATAATATCTTTTGTGATTATCTTTGGTTTTTATTTATTCATTAATTTACAAGTCATTCCAACTTTTTAATGATATTGGAGGAGCCATTTATGTGATATAAACAATAGTGTCTAGATGTTTTGATGTTTCAAATTTTGTGCTCACCCTTTGCTTTCCAATCACCCAAATACCCAATGTTTGCCATCTAAATATAGTTCAACAACAACAACAACCAGTTAGCATGATTGTTTCACAAAAAAAAAGGTTGGTGAGTCTCTGGAAAAAAGAATGGGGGAATGAAGTTACTTGCAGATGTGTATCTGCATTAGAGCTAGCAAACCTTTTTTGTTCTATTCATTCATACTGCAATTTTACGTTGTTTTTTAGCTATTGAATGTTATAGTTGTGTCCTTGGGTGCAAGGGATTGTTTTTTTTTTCTTTCTAGTTTTTGGACCACATTGTTGAAAGCATTACAATAATCTTCTTGGTTAACTAATACTTAGCTTCTAAGTATTTTATGAACTTAATTTTTTGAAGGCTATATGATTTGGGCTTTTTGTATTGTGACTATAGGATAAGTTTGAAATTAATAAGTGACCAAGTGCCTTTTGTTGATTTCCTGATTTTCTTTCTTGTGTTTATGGTATATTTTTCATGCACTTTTCAGATTTCAAAAAACTTATTATTTGTTTCCTCTTATTTATTTGTGCAATACTCTTCGTGCAGGTTTCAGATTTTGAGAGACCTAATACCACACAGTGACCAGAAAAGAGATAAAGCGTCTTTTCTTTTAGAGGTAGGTTAGTTAGAACCTATTTATCTAGTTATTTCTGCCATGTCTATTTGTAGAAGTTAAATGCCAGTCCAATGCCTTGTACTGTAAGCACTGTAATTTGACCTTACGACTTTAAAGTTCGAAGTTGAATTTTGCTGCCAAAATTGGGATACAGTTTTTGCTGCCATACACCATCAACATCAGCCCACTACTGCACCTCCATGCACAGCTTGGTGGAATTTTCCACTTTCATCATGGAAGCCAGCCATCTAACCCAGCCTTGGGCAATGGTAGGCACAATGAGTCAATGACCCATCTTCAAAAAATGAAAATGGAAAAATCAGATCATTACCATGTCTTCCATTGTCATAGTTCGGCATTATTGCCACCTCTGCCAACACAAGGGATCTCCATCATAATATGTATGGTTAGAGAACCTTGTCAATTCGGCATATTGCCATTACCAAATTCATGTCTGAAAAAACTTTGGACATGATAGTGGTCAACCTTTAAGGTGTGAAAAAAAATACATAGTGTGTAGGATACCCTACTGTGTAGCCAGTGGCAGAAGAGCCATGCTTTTCATATCCTGCTTGGACCAGGCACCATTTTTTTGAAATATTACTTATAATTGATCTAATTTAGCCCAAAAGATGGAATACATAGTGAGTAGGATACCCTATTATATTGCTAGGGGCAGAACCATGCATCTAACATCCTGCTTGGTACTGGGCTGGACTTCTGAGGGATGCAGTTTTTTTTTAATCTTATATGCTTATTACAGCTGTCCACTGACACTTTGCAAGAAACCCATATTTGACCCACTCTTTTTGTGCATCTACAATGATACCTGCCTCTCCAACCACCACCTATGCTATATAGTTTTTTCTTTATCATTTTAAGATATTATTATTTATGCTATGTGATGTCAATGGACTTTGATATTAGTGGTTTTACCTTTTACCATGGTGTGTATGTCATTAAAGAAAGGTGTTCAATAATGTTGATAATGAAGCAACCATGCAATGAATTGAGATTTAAGACTATGAACATTAAATAGAAAAACTGTAATATTATGTAGAGATTTACTATTTTATATATTTGAGGGGTAATATTTCCATTACATTATAATTGCCCTAAAAAGTGGCCACCAGATCTGCCACAACTAACAGCAATGTTGCATAATAAGTTTCATTACTTGAAAACAATAGAAATTGTATTCAGAAATAAATGCATGGTGACAAATATAAACATCAACCACTACGCCATTGTTTCAAGGCAAAAATAAATTACCATTCTACCATTAATAAGCAAACATTCTTTTAACAGTAATTTTTATGTAAACCCTTTTGTTTTCACTCTATTACAAATCAACCCTCTCTTTCAAAAATGTTTTAAACACCCCTCTATTTCACATGATTTAATACACAGAAAACATTTATTTTTTACCCATATTATTGACCTCAAAAAGAATCGTTGTAGGTTTTTTGTGATTTATTGAATTTTTTTTTAGTGGTATTTATTGAACTTTTGAAATATACATGTTATTTTATTTTCATTTCTGTTACTCTACACCAAGCCAGGAGGAAATCTTGGTTTGTCACTGTGTATAATAACCATCTAATGCAGTCCATAAGATAGTTTGGTTTAAAACTTAAATGGTAACTCTTATCATCATTGCCTGCATATAATATGTTCTCAAGTTATTTACAGGGAAAGAAGAGCAAAAATAGTATATAGCAATTCAAATGCCTTAAATTCAATGCATTACAAAAGCCTGCAACAATTCTTTTTAATTTAAATGCATGATAATGGATCTGAACACATTTCCGAAGGATGCAACATTTTGTAGTATCTGCTATGGATTCTACATTGAAAAGCATCTGTTACGATGGCATCTTTGATGAAGTATCTGCATAGTCCCATCCGGATAATATAGTACATTTCTTTGTAGATGAGATCATGAAGTTCTGAAATGGCTTTCACAAAGTCAAAGTACATGCACTCAACAAATAAATATTTGGTTATATTCTTAATCAATAAAAGAAAATTGAAGAATTCTTAATTCCCAAATGGGAACTTTATGTATATCAATGGTTACTTAGGTGTGAAAATATCAGAGGGTTCTATAAAAAAAAAATAAAAAATATATACTTCTTTATTTTATTAGTTCTAGATGAGCCTACAAGGTTAGCTTTACCCTTGTTTCTAGGTAGTTTGAGTGTCTATGCAACAAATATTGGACACTCTGGTAGACACCTTTGGGACAAATATTGGACACCCATAAAATCTTTCTTCAGATCAAAGGTAAAAAAGAATCTGTAAGTATGTGTCCAACATGTTTTGCGACATTTTGTTGATGAAATTTTATAAAAACTTTGCAAACAAATACAACATAAAGGAAAACTCTTATCAAGTAAATAAAAGTTGACAGGAAAAAAAAAGATTAGAGAACTGATCAACAACAACAGGATATAATGATCAAAATGCCAAAAAAGAATGACATCAATCATGATGGCAGGAAATGTCCATCCAAGCCACAATGGAACCAAGAGAATCACTAGCCTCCAGGAAGATAGCAGCAGTCTGCTTAATCACAATTGTTTATGTTCTTTTAAAGATTTGTCATGCAATTTTTTTTTCCATTGACTGATAAGAGGTAGAAATGTGCTCTTAGTCCTGTATACACTTGAAAGTTGATTATACTTTGCTCTATTTTATTGACTCTTCTAATAGTTTATGAACACATTTCTTTGTGCAGGTCATTGAGTACATTCAGTTTTTACAAGATAAGGTTCAAAGTTATGAATCGGCTTACCCAGGATGGAATCAGGACAATGCAAAATTGATGCCATGGGTAATACCTTGCTTTTGAGTGCTATTTTGATATTATTTTTCTTGTGCGAATTTTCACAGCAGTTTATTTTTGTTGGGTTGGGCTTGTAAGCTTGTATATTATCTGCTTGGTAATGTTTTCATTACAAAAGTTCATAAAAACTGACAAACCGCTAAAAAGGCAGCCCTTAAATGACAAACTGCTAAAAAAGCAGCTCTAATGCACTAGCTATACAGCAACAACTATACCATTTTAATCCCACTTGGGTTCATGTTCCTAGGATGTGGTAATATGTTTTATGTTTGTGGCCTAGGAATAGCAACCCACCTTAACCTAGGCTTAGGAATGGATGTATGAGAGGTAATTCTCAAATTAAACCTGCTTAGGACTAGACGTGTGCAAGGTAAGGTTTTAAATGTTGATTTCGTATTGGAGTTCGGTAAGTTGAAAAATAGACACTTGTCGGTAAAATGTCGGTATGTCGATATCGTATCGGTGGAAACATAATAAAAAAATTCCACATTTGTTTAGAAAATTTCCATATCTATATCATGTCGGAGTCACATTGATAAATTGAAAATAAGACACGTGTCAGTAAAATTTTGATGACATGCATCGACATTTGGTACCATGGTGGGAGGTAACTCCATACTTATTACTACACCTGCCTAGGTGGTGCCATGGCACCAAGGTGCCATTAGAGGTAATGGCATTTAGATGCCTAAGGCTAAATTAGTCTAATGGTGATTATTTAGTTTTTTGTTATCAAAACACTGAGTTTTGATAATTGTTATTTTGTTTTTCTTAATTATTGTTATTTGTCATTGACTATTTGACTTATTGTTATTGTTGAGATTGTTGTTCTTATTGACTTAGTTTTTGTTATTTGTTATTGACCTATTGTTATTGTTAAGATATTTATTGATTAGGAGGACAATTAAGAAATTATTTATGGTTAGATTGTTATTGTTGATTTTAGAAATTGATATTTTAATTTATTAATGCATTATAAATTCTGAATATATTCTAAAAAACATGTAAATATTGTATTTTTATTATTGCCTAGGCATTTAGGCTCCTTTGTGTTAAATCAAGAGGCTTCTCTAAAGGAGAGTGAATAAAAATCAAATTAAAATTAACTTAATTAATTTTTACTTAATGAGTTATTTCAATTTTGTTTAAGAATTATGTAAAGTTATCATAAGTGATTATTAATAACCAAGTAATCAATTATGCATTCAAAGAATAAGATGAGAGAAATTAAAATAGACACAAACAATTTTATAGTAGTTTGATCAAACCTTGGCCTACTCTACTTTTCGAAATTCCCTTTCCTTTAAATCTTAAATTTACAAATTTACTTGTTGAAAGTTTTTCCAACCCTTGTATAGCCCTTTATCACTTATCAACACTCGAGAAATTAGAGTACTTGACTTCTTTGTTGAATGATGAAGCTTTTGAAGAATCTCTTTATTGTGGAAGCTCAAGCACAATCTCCTCTTTCACTCTTTTTTAGAATTCTAGAGATGTAGGTTGAGAGATGAGATTTTAACTCACAAGTGTTTCTTATGATGGAGAAGAATTTAGTTAAAATCAGTAGTGGTTCTTTCCATGGTGTCCTTGATCCATATTTATAGAGGAATAAGCTAGTAGAATTCTCTCTAACGTCTTTTAATGGCTAGTAATGGCTACTTGATTCGGTAGACAGGAAAATTTCGATATGTCATTTTCTGTTTATTCTTTCTTCTTCACGAGAAAATCGGTATACCAAAAATTTTAGGTATGTTTACTCGATTTAGTATTTCAAATTTCTTCGATGTATTAAAACATATATTGCTTAAATTTTATTACATTTTTTATATTTTCAGTATATCGACAAATTACGATATCGAAAATGACTTGACTTACATACTTTTGAATATACATAAAAAATTAACACTGTACATTACACTTTTGAATATTACATATAGTATTTGGGTCTTTAGGAATTCTTTCTTCTTGGTTTCTTTTTATGTTTTTGATGATTGTCATGATCTTTTATATCCTCGTAGAGCTTTATAGGATATCTTAAATATTCTTATTAGATAAATAATAACATATATTTCATTTGTTATCATTAAAATAAAATATACAAATGTTTATTTCCAACAATTTCTTTCTTTTTGATGATGCCAAAACTTGAAATAAATTATATCTTATATGCTTTCCCCTATCCATATGCTCCCCTTTTGTTATATATACTCCCTTTTGTTATATATACTCCCTTTTATATCTTCCCTATCAAATAGCATGCTTATTCATTTATTTTCTCCCTCTTTTTGTTATAAGCAAAAAGAAAGGATGTTTATTTCCTTATGATGCCCATATAGATTTCCATAATATGTCATACACATTTCCACAAGACATGCATTTTTTATCAAAGCATAAATAAGAGCATAATGTCATAAATTCTAAATTGTATGTACTGATAATCTTATTTGCATAATTTTTCCCATTTTTTTGTATATGTATATTTCAATCCATAAACTTAGTATGCAGTAATGTGAGTATAAATAATTTTTGCAAGAATAGTATTTAGACTTATTCATAGACACATTCAATAATTTTGTGAGATAAATACCTATTCAATAAGCACATATATGATATTCATTCATTTATTCATATCATTCATGGAAAAATATAGCAGCAGTCATTCATATCATTATCCATAACATGACTCATTCATAAAAATTAGTCATTCATAATTGAACAACGGTTCATAATGTAGTACACTTTAAAATACATTCATCAAGTGTCAGAAAAAGGTGGATGGCCTTGAAGATATATCAAAAATTTCTAAATGATACTCTTCTAATTATCCTGATTGGTGTCTATTTGATATCCAAATTCAATTGTATAGTTATTGTAACGTCTCGATTCCGGACACGCTATCATAACACAGTATCAAGTATAATTACACTAATTACAGAAACATCAAATAACTGTAACTAAGGTTCACCTTCAGGAACACAATGTGTAGCTAGAAGCTCCAACTCTTGCACCGGAACTCGGCTGCACGTGGTTTGCACATGAAAACCAAATAGTACGTGTGAGTGACATCAAAGTCAACCAGTACGGGTTTCAAAACATACAAACCACAAAACCTCGGTAAAACTATAAATATCATTTTTATCATTTTTTTTCAAAACATGGTTTTCTCTTTTTGAAAATCATCCTTTCTTTATTAAACAATCATTTGGGAATTCAATCCCAATCCATGCTTTTTCAAAAGCCATGTTCCCTTTTTTTTTTCTCAAAATATTTGGAAATTTATTCCAAAATCACTTTTTTTCTTTCAAAACATTTCTTTACATTTTTTAAAAAAACCTTTTGGAATTCATTTTCCAAAACATTTCTCTTTTCAATATTTGGGATTTCTTCCCAAAATACACTTTCAAATTCACATTTTTGAGTAGATCCAGCCTAAAACACAATGCCCCATTAGGCTCAAAATCTAATCATAAACATTGACTGGCAACTGGTTAAAACATCATCATTTCTTTTCAGGATTTTAGGACCATTTCATCAATCCAATCCTGACAAAATAATATTTCATGGTTTATTCATTTCCATTTTTCTTTACTGTTGTTACCTTGATCAGAGGTAACCAGACACACAAGCAGTAGGCGAAGGCATCCTTCCCCTACCTTCCTGCACTACCGCGATGAAATTCCCCGTGCGGGATGTCACCGGTCACCGCTCTGGCCAATCGGTCTCAATTTCATTTTCATTAGTGCACGGGAATACATCTCTGTCTGACGCCTCAGTTGATGACTCGAACAACTAGGTCCAATGACCTAGGCTCAGCTTACACCGTCGGTGAGTCGAACAACTAGGCTCAAAAGTCCAAGCTCAGCCTACACTGCTACGAGTTTGGTGACCCGAACAACTAGGTACAATGACCCAGGCTCAGCCTACATCGTCGGTGACTCGAATAATTAGGTATGAAAACCCAGGCTCAGCCTACATCACTATGAGCTCGGCAACCACATTATCAGTGTTCCATTTCATAACCATTTTTCATTTCATTCCATTCTTCTCGTTGCAGGACTCTATTTCCTTGCAACACTTGACTCTCTATTGGTGCTCAAGCCATGAAAACTATGTTTGAAGTCATAAATTGGGTCTCATGCCCAAAACCACATAAAATCATCTTTTTCATTCATTAATAGGGTTTAAAACCCAAAACCACACCCAAATCCATTTGTTTGGGGTTCCATATGCCTCCATATCATTACATAGGGAAACATAATTCATATAAACGTACCATACCATTAAAACCATTTAACATTCATTAAAATTCACATATCAATATCCCAAGTTCAGGGCAAAAACAGCATACCGAATTTTCAATTCGGTATTCTGAAATTCCTTGTTTCGATATACCGAAAATTTTTGATATGCCGAAACCCTCTGTTTCGGTCCATCGTGAAATTTCGGTCTACCGAACCCTGATTTCTGGCTTAATTTGCTAGGATTTCGGCATATCGAATAAATTCGGTATGTCGAATTCCTCACAGACAAGGTACACCTCTTTCCGAGCAGTGAAAAATCGTCCCAAGTGGGAGTCCCGATCGGATCTCCCAAACATTCACCAACAATTTCCATAAAATCATGGAGTGTAGACCCTCAAGTCTACTTCAAAATCCCTCAAACCATTCATGATTCCATCAACCACACAGTTCAAACGAAAATCACAAGGGGAAGGGACTGAAGAACGGTTATTGTAGCCTTCAACCCCAAAATCACATTTTCCCCACAAACATCAATCTTAACCGCATGATCTCTACATTCTCATGTTATACATCACATTCCCATTCATTTCATGATTTTTCTACAATTTAACATGCATTTCTATACGATTTCTCATGCATTTCCATTATTATTCTCCAAGGAACAATAACGGGAGAAGTGGGAGGGATCACGTACCTCTCCGGTGGACTGTTGTAACATCTGTGCCTGGATTTTTCCATTTATTTTTAAACCATGGAATTTCTTGTGATTATTTGTGCATGGTTTATTAATGGTAAATCCAGTTGTGTGTTGGTTGTGGTTGCTTCTCTGTGTTCTGTGCCTTGTTTTCTC
>JAMKQA010024131.1:0-59541 GCA_024699735.1 Posidonia australis
AGCCCATGATCCAGTAGCATGGCTGAATCATGCATCCTTCATTTAGCATAAAATAGGTGGGGCCTTGTGTGAGGCTACTGGCCCTTGAGCATGAGGTCCATAGATATTGCATATTGCATTTCTTTCATTTTAAAGACATGGTTTCTGAATTTTACAGAATGATTTTATACTACATACTTTTCCAGAATGCATTCTCTAGCGTTCTAGCTTTGCATGGTTTCCTGTTTTCCCCCAGCACATTTTCCTGACCCACGTAGACGCACATAGGGGGCGCACCAGACTGACGCACCAGTCTGGCGCACCAAACAGGCGCAGTGGCCTGTTGTCAGTAGCACACAGTAGGCTTTTATATGTTTTGGCATGCTTTCTCGACTCGTTTCGCTTCTGAGTTTTCTTTGGCTTTCTTCCTTGATGCACTAGGAAGGCACAACTCTGTTTTCAACTATTTTTTTCATACATTTTAGATTGCATTAGGCATATAGCAAAGCAAGGACGATAAATCGCTCAAGATATTTTATCTTTGATCTTATTGTGCAATATTATTACATCAGCACTTGACCCGGTATACGAGCGATATTTCTAAGCATTAGGACACACCCCTACATAGCATGCACTCATATTTTAGACACCACACGCATTTGCATGGCATGGCATATCGCCCTCAGGCGTACAGCAAAGGCTGAAAAGTCGACATTTCATTAGCAAAAGAGAAACCAATAGAAGACCGATTTATCGGGCGTACGAGGGTGCCTAACACCTTCCTCGTACGCAATAGGGATCCTTACCTGCATTTCTGGTTTACGAAGTCCTTTTTATTGTTTTGCATGATTTTCATGTTTTATATGGTTTTCCTTGTCTTCCATTTGAATAGACTAGGTGGCGACTCCTGCATTTGCATATTTGCATATTATTTCATTTTTGCCATGGCTTTGCCGACTTTGGCACACATATATTTATTCCCATCCTCGACGGCATGGTTACATAGTGTTACATAAAGTCTGTAATCCCTCCTTTCTATCTAACTTGTAATATTCAAAGAAGGGCAACAAGAAGGAGAACCAATCAACAAAGTTGGAAGCACACTATTCTTACCTCAACTACTCCAACTTGTCGAGCACTTCAATCTCCATGGGTCAAGCAAATAGTTCCATGGACCAACACGAGATCTCCTTCAACACCCTGACATCGCATGGAGGACCATCATATGAAAGAGGAGGAGGGAAAGAAATGAGCCATTCTAGACCTTGGAGTGTTCCAACATCCATTAACTCACATCAATTTCCCATAGAAACCTCCAATCAAGCCTACCAGTCCACGGCCCATTATAGCCCTTCCAACCCTCCAAGTCCACTAGGGTATGAACCTTCTTCCTCCCAACATCACCAGGACCCAGTAGTTTCACCTCTCATGGAAAATATCTACACCATATCACCGAGCCTGATTATCAATTTCCCAACATAAGGCCCATTAACACAACATCATATTTCATGCCATACTCTATAAACTCCTTTGCCCAACAAACCAAGTGGATCCCACCAAGCTACCACTCACAACATTATCTAGGGCAACACCACCCCATCATATCCCGTTCTATGCTCAGGCTCCTCAACATGGTACTCCTCTATAGCAACTGTTTCCACAATTCCAAGGATAGCAAGGCTAAGGGAAGTCAACTGCTCAAAGCTAGGACATTAAAAGAATAATCTCCAATGCACTGGTAAAAGCAGAGGTCACGTCTAGAACACCAGTTGGCTTCGACACGTCAAAATTATCGCCTTTCATTCTGCCACTGGGATTTAAGATGCCTAAGATGCAAAAATACGATGAGACAGGCGATCCAAGAAACCATCTGGCTACCTTCACCATCGATGCCTTACCCTACCAACATGATAATGGACACTGTATACCTGTTATTCAAGAGCCTCAAGGGAGAATCACTGAGGTGGTTCAACACACTCACCGCACATGACCTCAATCACTTCAAAATTGTGTTGGAAAAGTTCTTACAGCAATACGACCACTACATCCAGCACAAGCTCACGATAGGGGATCTCCTCATCAAGAAGATGAAACTGGAGGAGGACTTTGCCACCTTCGCCAGCAAATGGAGAGATATGGTGCTAGATCTGAATGTCATATACCAGAGAGTCAGGAAGTCAAAGTCATCACCTAGAATACGATTGGAGTACTTAAAGCAAGCCTACTGCTGGGCGACTTCCAAATATACTCTCAATTGTATGACAGGGCTACAAGGGTCCTCTACGATAGAAAGGACTTACGCTTCTTAGAGTATGAAGAAAGGAGCAAGAAGAAAACCTCTAGGTATGCATACAAAAGGGTCATGGGTAACATGGCACAAGTAGAGTGTCAGAATCAACCAATCCAAGGCCAAGGGCAGCCCATGCATTATCAACCACAACAACATCAACGGCAATGTTAACATCAATTGTCGCAACAACTAGTTCAATGGCAATCCCAATAATATCAATAGCAATAACCCCGATACCAGCAGCCTTCGAACTACCAGGTGAATGCCCAATGAGGGCGACAACAAAGGCCAAGAAGCTACAACGTCATCCCTCCACCTCAGCATTATAAGCCTAGAAGGTAGAATTACCCACCACTTCCAGAGCCACTCTTCGATGAATATTAGTCAAGAGTAGATATTTAGAGCCTATAGCTCCTATCCCAAATGCTCTCAATGCTAATCTATCCAAGTATTGCCTATACCATCAGAAGAACGGACATACATTAGAGGAGTGTTTCACGGTTAAAGATAAGATACATGACCTAAACTACCAGGGAGAGATCATGTAAATGGAACTAAAAGAAAGACTAAGAGCAAAACAGGGAGAACAACCTAAAATGTGGATCCATCAAGACCCTATGTTCAATCATTTAGTAACCCACATGGAGGCTGAGGACGCACAACCAATGCTCATCCAGCATATGCAAATAAGCCTTGACCTAGAGCCACCAAGTACCGATGAAGAGGAGCATGATGCACCAAAGATGCCCTAACTGAAGATATGGCTAAGGGAGGATATAGATGAGCCTTGGGAAGACACCCTAAAATGGGAAACCAAAGATGACAACAAACCTTGGGACAGCCAATAGGATGAGAAAAAAGTCGATGACCATGACAACTTCGAACTAGTCAGAGAGATCATCACCAAGTTCGAAGAGGAAAACATTGTTTTCCAAGATGTAGAGCTATCCATGGCCCGAGGAGCAGTCGCACCCACTGATCATCAACGCGCACATCAACAGCCGTTTGCTCCACGGGATACTCGTCGATACTGACACCAGTAAGAGTGTCTACTCACTATCCACCTTAAAGTCCTTGGGCATTGAAGAAACAGGGGTTACTATGCATAGCTTATGATAATAGTCAAAGGAAAACAATTGGGACAATTCAGCTGGATGTCACTGTAGGTCCTCTCACCAGCACCATTACGGCTAGAGTAATGGAAGAGGGTCTAGTCCAATCATTAATTCTAGGAAGACCCTGGCTTGCAAAAGTCAATGTTGTAGCATCTCTTATACATCAACTCCTCAAATTCAAGCATCAAGGAGAAGTGATCATTATCGGGACTAACCATTAGGTAGACTTTGGGATAGAATGGGAGCTTGCACTACCAGAGCCAGGCAACGAAAGACTCTTACTAGAGTTATACAATGAAGAACCTCTTGAGGAATGGTACGACTTACACCGTTGGTAGGAAGAAGGGCTAAATTTACAAATATTCCAAGACATGATGGGGGAAGATGCGGAGTGGTCTACATATGATGAGTATATGGATACAGACTGGTATGAAATAGAGCCTACAATCAATCTACTCTATCATCATTAGAGTAAATATAAAATTGCAATCAATCTACTCTTTCATGTAGAACTTAGTTAAAGTCACAAGCCAAAATACAGTCTAATTCCAACTCAAAACCACACACATATCTCAATTATAATTCAATAGTGTCACCTTGATCAGAGGTGACCAAACTACAAGTAGTAGGTGAAGCACCAATCCCACCCTCCTGTACTGCCACAGTGAAAGTCTCCGTGCAAGCAAACCAACGTCCCGACCAATAGGCATAGAGATACATCTTTCTTGACGTCCCACTGGTGTTCGGACATCCAGATTTCACATTCTTAGGCCCAACCAACACCTCCATAAAGAGGGGTAACTTGGTCTCTGTCAATAACCCCAAATCTCGACAATCACGTCTTGGACTAACAACCAGTCTCATCGAGGTCCTCACATCCCTACCAGTTGTCGTCCTAATACCACGTAGATACAGAACAAATAATGGAAATCTGTATTCACAAATATACAGATTTTCTTCAAAAAATCATTTTTAAACACTTCCATTACAAGAAACACTTTCCACAAAACTTTATTCCATTAACATAGATTTCCATCAAAAATATTGTATCAAACTGGTATGAAATAGTTGTCTTGTAGATATTTTTTTTATTCCTCTAGATGAAAGAATAAATATAAAATCAATAAGATCCTGCGCACTTGTCAAATCCTTCAGCATTATTCTCCTTTCGGAATATGCTTATGGATAAGACGAAACATTTATCTTTAATAGCTTTGAGAGATGAAAGCCACCTATCGATTGTATAATCCTATACGATAACAAGGAAAGCACGAGTGGCACGCAACCACAATCGGATTCGACTCCCTCGGCGAAAGAGTGCAATCACTTCATTGTTAGAAAAATGATGATAAGGAAAGCATGTATTGAACCTTAATTGTTGCGTACTAAAGGAGTTTACTGAATTAAATACTGGTTAACCCATCTCACCGACAGCCTGCCAACAAAATAAGCTGACGTGCATAAGAATGGAGTCACTGCTGGTAAACTCTGATGAAACTATTTTGCAGGAAGAAAAATACTCATATCAGTCATTATAAAAAAGAACTTATGAACGGCATGAGCTGCTTATTTTGTCAACCTCGTTTGTCGCCATCCACAAGGATTAGAAAAGCACACTATATGATGAGAACATCGACAAGGGTCAGATTCTATAGGATCAATATTTCCCAAGCTCGAATCAGGGTTAACTCCGACAAGAGTTCAGATCAATCAAGACAACTTAATTTGGCCATTTCTTGTGTGTATAAATTCGTAACAAGCCTTATCCATGGAAAGCCAAATTAATATCATAATAACAAGAACATGGTGATTAAGTATCCTATCGACCGAACAGTGAAGATAAAGAAAAGAATGAATTTAAACAAACAATAAACAAAAGGGAGGGCATGTGACAAGGTACCTAGCAGCCTTATCTAAATTTTAAAAAACAATATTAATACAGTATTCTCAAAAATCAGGAAGAGAGAGAGAGACAGAGAGACAGAGAACAGAACAGCACAATCCCTGTCATAATGAAGTATCTTGTAATTAATGTTCTCTTGATTTGTATAAACAGCTGCTATTCCTAAATAGTAGATAGGTCGGGAAACTGAGTTTATCATTGTTTTGTGTATGCATTTCTCGATTACGTTGTGCTCTCCATTGTATCAATCCTCTTCGTTAAGAATACATTTTTAAACATTACATTAGCATCATGCTTATCACTTATTGAAGACTTCCCCTCTTTGATATTGAACGAAGCATATACAAGAAGTACATTTATAAGACCTTATAGAAGAGGAAATTTTCCTTGATTTATGTTTTAAGAGGCTTGGGAGTTGGGAGACGTAAACTACACAATAAATTCTCTCTTTTGCTTAGAGTATGGTAAATTGATTACATGGAAAGAACATAGTAAACATCGACTGTTGAAAGCCAAACTGCATTCTGTGTCTATTACACAGATTTGGAGTAAAAGGTGATCCAAAACCAAACAAGCGGAACATCCTTGTAGCATGTAATATTCCAGATGAGAATTTGATGCTAAAAGAAAGGGAAGGATGAAGGATTCACAAGGAAGTTGGAAGCCAATGTTTTGAAGCATAAACACCCATTGGGCAAAAGAAAGCAATGGATATGTAGTAACCATGTCAAAGTAGTTCTTAGGTGAAATAAGGAAAGTCCAAGCCATAGTACTAACTTCCACAAGTCATAGGTCTATAGGTGAATTAAGCCAAAGTTAGACACTAATAATTAAGACAACAAGGAATAAATAGAAAATAGAGGATCAACATGATATTTCAAGTTTGAACTAACTTCTTATGTTAAAGTTATACAAGCCTGAAATGCGCAACCATAATGTCTCTTGCTCCAGACCACGAAACCCTAGCCGCCGCTCGAAAGCTCTTCTCCGTCGTGCCACCTCCTTCAACTAGGAGGCCTTTAAGGCTAGCCTTGAGGAGGAGGAGGAGGCCCCTTCTCCCGTTGCTCCGATCCGCATCTCGCGTCGCAGTTCTCGGAGATCTCATCCTACGACGGGCTCTGCCCCTTCTCCCGCTGCTCCGATCCGCATCTCACGTCGCAGTTCTCGGAGACCTCATCCTACGGTGGGCTCTGCCCCTTCCCTTGTGACCGAGGAGAGGCCCCAGGCAGAGTGGGTTGATCTTTCTGGCACACGGAATCATAGATCGAGGAAGATGATCCTCCCTTCCTCGCAGGTATGGGGTACTGTGGTGCTTCTGTCAATCACGACGCGTGCGAGACGCTTCTGAGTGCATTCTGCACGTCTTCGTCGACCCCCTTTTCCAGTGACGGTTCTGGTCTAACAGCTGCACGATCTTCTGGCACCGAGATTTCCTTTGATACTCTGGATCCTTCTAACATATCCACATCTTTTGGCTCTCGTTTTGCTCCTCTCGCATCCCCTAACCAGAGGAGCGAAGAGCCTCCCCCCTTTGCTGCGCCTGCGGAGTGGACTACGGTGTGTCGTCGGAAGCCATGTTCCCCTCTGGTAACCTTCTGTCATGCCTCTGGCCATTGCTTTGGTTGTGGCCTTCCAGGCCACATCAAGAGCAATTGTAAATACTCAGGTCTATGCTTCCGTTGTCTTTCTCCTACTCATTCTGTGGCTATATGTAAATTTTTCCAGGAACACAAACCGGCTGCTCCTCCTTCCCCAAGTATGGCGGGCCTTTCCCCTCACTTCCCTACCATCGTTCCTCCTTCCGAGGCTACCTGCGATCTTCTCCTCTCCCTTTCCTGCTGCGCTCTTGTATCTTCTCAATCCACTCAGCTGACCAAAGAGTTGCTCGAGCACCACATAGCTACCCACTGGCCCTTGGCTTCTGGGGTTGAAGTCAAGGACTCGGCCCTTGGTAAATTTCTTCTCTGATTCTCCTCTCCCAAGATAAAGATTGATACCCTGAACCTTTACGGTTCCTCCTTGCAAACTCTCTCTACTTCTTTCACCCATTGGACACCACAGTCTAACGCAGTCTTCACCCTTAGAGAGGAGGGAGTTTGGGTTAGATTAGAAGGTATTCCACACCACCTCTGGAACGTGGATGTTTTTAAATGCATGGTAGCTGACTTCGCTGACCTCCTGGAAGTGGATCTCTCTGTTGATCGAGCAAAACCGCGGAGTTTTGCTCGTTGCCGAATTTTGTTGCACCACGGGAAAGAACTACCCGATACTCGTTTCTATGCGTTCGGCCGTATAGTTTATCCTATTAAGTTCAGACCCAGTTGGGACATTTGCAGCCCCTCCCCCCTCCTAACATACTCCTGCAGCCTGGCTTTCTCGACCTTCTCTCGTCACTCATCAGAGAGCTCCCCCTCCTAATAGAAAATCCTTCAAAGCTGCCAAAGGTTGGCGTGGGAACAGGTCCGGGAAATCTTCTAGACCAGGGATAAATGTCTGGACTAGGTCCTCCTCTCTTCCACATTCAAGTGACCCTCTACCTGCTTCTGCGGGTATTCTCCCCACCCCATCTGCCTCTGAAGGTTGGTATAAAGCTTCCCCTTCTCCTTCTACTTCTGAAGGTTGGAATAAAACTTCTCCCACCCCCTGCCTCGGAAGGATGCTATAAAGCCTCTTCCTCCCTATCTTCCAAATTGGACTGCTCCCTGGGTTGCGACACTGATTTAACCCTTGATGAATCCAATTTCGTCCAGGCAGAAATTCGCTCCAGGAATCTCTCTGTGGGAAAGTTTAAGAAGCTGCTGGCCTTGTATGATTGTATGGAGAAGAAAGTCTCGATTGAGAAATCTATTGAGCCGCTCCCCGTTCATCCTGACACCCCGATCCATGCCCCAGGTACCGTTGTGAACTCCTCTGATTATATTCCCCGTAATATTAGTCCTGCTAATCTTGATGCTTTGCCTCCCATCCACTCTAGCGTTGATTTATGTTTGACTAATATGCATGATAAGGACTTAAACCCCTTGACTTGGGACTCATACCAGCACTTTCAAGAGTTTTGTGGGAAAATTGGTATTTCCCTTTGTACCAATACAGAGGTACATAACTTCTTTTCCAGAGTAAAGCTCGACCAAGGGAAATTATCCATTTCCCTGAGGGATCAGAGTTGCTCCAGCGAGAGGGACCCTCCCTCTCGGTCTTCTAATATGTGTTAATGATTATTGCAGCATGGAATATTAGAGGTTTAGGATCTTGCTCCAAATCTCGTGTTGTTCGCAATCTAGTTAGATTGCAGAAATGCGACATCCTCATTATCACTGAGACTAAGAAAGATGAATACTCCCCTGCCTTGCTTAGAACTTTAGGCGGAAAGAAAATTACTTCATGGTCATTCCTTGCTTCTTCTGGTGCCTCTGGCGGTATTTTGATTGACTGGGACGACAAAAAGCTGAGTCTTAAGTCACACCTATTGGGCCTTTACTACCTTTCCTTACATTTTCTGTCACTCGAGGACAATTTCGAGTGGTGGCTTACTGGGGCCTATGTTCCGTGCGTTCTCAGTCTTAAGTTTGATTTTATCGAGGAATTGCGTGGACTTAGCCAAGTGGTTAATGACAACTGGGTCATAGGCGGAGACTTTAATTTGATCAGATACTCTCATGAACACTCCTCTCGTCCTAGAGTCTCTACACTTATGTCAAGGTTCAATGACTTTATCGATGGTAATAATTTGGTGGACCTTTCTCCCATCAATTACTCCTACACTTGGACTAACTTCCAGGCTACCCCTACGATGGTCAAACTTGACCGCTTCCTTGCCTCCACCTCCTGGCTGGCTAAACATCCCAATTCCTTCGGTTCTGGGAAGGCCAGAGTTGTTTCTGACCATGTCCCTATCATTCTGAATACGGTAAAACAAAATTGGGGTCCGACCCCATTCAAGTTCTACAGATCTGGCTCCTCTTTGAAGGATGTCATCTGTTTATTCAGGATTGCTGGTTGAAATCGAGGGATCTTTTTTATACATCTAATCCACTGACTAGATTCACTTATAGATTGAAACACTTAAAGCAAAGTTTAAAGAGTTGGATTCGCCCGATTAGAATAAAAAGAGACCAGTTATTAAGTGACATTGAATCACGTATACAGCAAATAGATTGCTTAGCAGAGTATACTATCCTTAACGATTAGACTCTGAGAGAGAAACAAGCTCTATGGGATAAGCACTTTGAATTTTTGAGAGAAAAAGAAATTTTTTGGAAACAAAAATCCAGAATCCAATGGCTGAAAGAGGGAGATTCTAATTCTGCCTTCTTTTATAATGTTGTCAATTCACATAAACGGAACAATACTATCTTCTCACTCAGTGTCAATTCCACTATGATTACATCCCCTCTGGCTATTAGAGAGGAAATTGGAAAACACTTCTATTTATAGTTCAATAGTAACCAAGGATCTACTGCCGTCCTTAACTGGGACCGCCTGGCTCCCAATAAAATCTCCAACCCGGAATCTCTTGAAGCACCATTCTCAGAGGAAGAGATTAAGACTAATTTATCTAGACTTCCTGGAGACAAAAGCCCTGGTCCTGATGGATTCCCAATGTTCTTCTTCCATCTGTTCTGGAACATGCTGAAAGAAGACATAATGCAAATTTTTCATCACATATTCTCAGCTAGTGATCCAGATACCCTCTCCCCCTTAAATCAGATCTTCATTGTCCTGATTCCCAAATGCTTAGGTGCTAATACAATTACAGAATTTAGACCTATTAGTTTGGTGAATAGTATTTATAAGATTTTCACTAAAACTCTGGCCTCCAAGCTTTCCCCCATTCTCAACAAGGTCATTGACAAATCTCAGTGTGCCTTCCTTTCTGGTCGGTCTATTGGGGACTGTTTCCTGGTAGCCCAAGAAACTCTCTACTTCATGAAGTCTTCCAATGCTTCAGGATTCATTCTGAAGTTGGATTTCGAGAAGGCTTTTGACAAGGTTAACTAGGGATTCCTCATTGATTCCCTGCAGGGGTTAGGCTTTAGGGGGAAATGGATTTCATGGATTAAGATGTGTATCTCCTCTGCAAAATTTTCCATACTACTTAACGGCACATCCCATGGTTTCTTCGGAGCTGCCAATGGGCTGAGACAAGGGGACCCTTTATCTCCCTTACTCTTCATCATTGTTTCTCATGTCTTGAACCACATGTTACAGCTTGCATTAAGCCACAATCTCAATCAAGGCATTCAATTCCCGCATGGGGGTTCTCATGTACTAAACATCCAATATGCGGACGATATTATTTTATTCCTAGTTGATGGTGCTGAAAATATTGTAAATATAAAGCGTATTCTGTGCTACTTCCAATCCTGTTTAGGGCTCAAAATTAACTTTTCTAAATCCTCCCTAACTGGGATTGGGGTTGATCAAGCCTCAATTGATAATGCTTGCAAACTTCTTGGCTGCAAGTCTACAGACTTGCCTTTCTCATACTTGGGTTTACCCCTTCATTACAGGAAAGTCACGCGTAGGGACTGGCACCCTGTTGTTGAGAAATTGTCTTCAAAATTATCCCACTGGAAAGCTCATTTTCTTTCTCTTAGTGGCAGGTTGACACTGATTAACTCAGTCTTGTCAGCCATTCCCACGTACTTTATGTCTGTATTACATATGCCTAGGAAAGGGATGCATTTTGTTAAGTGGGGCTTAATTTGCAGACATAAGCAGCAAAACGGCTGGGGGATTATTAATCTTAGAAACTTTAATTTAGCTCTTTAATCTAAACTAGTTTGGCAACTATTTTCTTATGATAATCATGCCATGTGGATAGACTAAGTGAAAGTCAGATATTTGCATTATTCCTGGCCTGAGGCTATTTTAAATACATCAACTAACTATTGCTCCCCTTTATGGCTTAGCCTTAAAAGCAGCTTTAATACAGTTAACTGTTTCTCTTTTCACTTCTTGGGTAATGGGAAAGATACCTTATTCTGGGAACATATATGGTGGAACGGCAAAAAATTAAAGTATCTGCTCCCTCAACTCTTTTCTATTTGTAGATGGAGGAAAGCCTCCGTTAAAAAAATCTATGAGATTTCTGGGACTGACTTTAATAAGTTGTTTGATCTTTCTAAAGTCCAGCTAAATGAGTGCAATATCTTGCAACCTCAACAGGATATGTTGGTACATATTATCCACTCTGCTCCACTGGGGGTGGAGAGGGATGACATCTCCTGGACCCTTACCTCTTCTTCTAAATACTCTGTTAATTCTTGCTACAATATTCTGAATGATGATGGTTTAAGATTCAACCTCTTTGAGCAGGTATGGCAGACTTGGGTTCCGCTTAAGGTTAAGCTATTTTCTTGGCTTGTACTTCATAATAAGAATCTTACTAAAGAGAACCTGGCCAAAAGAGGTTGGGTTGGCTCTCCCAACTGCATTTTTTGCAATCTAAATGTTGAATTTAATAATCATTTATTTATGTTCTGTGAATATGTTTCTCAGATATGGCAGTTCTTCATGTATTCAGATTTATATCCTGGCTTTTATAATATGAGCTACTTATTTCAGTATAAACCTGCGCTTAAGTTTAATTTAAATAATTGCGGCTGGTATGTCTTGATCCAAGTTATTCTCTGGGTAACCTAGAAAGAAAGAAACAGCAGAATTTTTCGTGGTTCTTTTAAACCTACTTATCTTATTATTTTGGATATCATTGGACTAATGAATCTATAGCTAGATTCTCTTTCACCAGGGTTTGAGAAGGAGGATCTGAGGAATTCATTATCCTCTATGAAAGTTGCTTCGTCTGCAATCCGATCCGCTTCTTCAGATGCTTCTAACCCTGCTACAGACACCAACCTACATCAATCTGCTCCTGCTGATGACATGGGGCAATAGTATTATTAGTCTTATTCTGTTAATTGAACTTGATTCCCAGCTTTGCTGGTGTTGGTCTGTAACTATTGGCAAGAACATTGCCTTATTCTCTTTCCGTGATTTTTGTGTGAACTCTGGACTCTTGATTTCCTTGGATTTTTTCTTGGGATAAATATCTAATACTACTTACCATTACCAAAAAAAACTAACTTCTTATGTTTATTTTTACAATATAGGTACATTGAACTGTATTGAGAAAAAAAATGAGGACAATTTTAGTAAACACTTAGCGTTTGACAAGAAAATTTGGAAACAAACTTTAAATGAAAGAAACATGAGTAGCTTGTTAAGAAAATAAGACATGAGTGGTCTTCATCAATACTACTTGAAAGAGTCTACTATTTGTTCTTTTACAGCTTCTACTGCACATTTCAGATATTCAACTCAAACTTTTGCCTAACTTGATCGAGACTTTTTTATTCTCAGTTGTCAAAGATAGCAACTACATTAGAAGACGGTATATGCACCAAAATACATTCAGAAATAAGGGAGGAAATAAAAGATGAAATAAATGCTTTAGAAGATTGACTTGTAAGATAACATTTTATATTATTTTGAAATTTTAGATATGCATTTGTCATGTTAAATTAAATCTAATAATATAATTATTATTATTCATGATATATTGTAAGGTTGTTTTTTACAATCGGAAGATATAAAAATGAGCATAAGGTCGATTTGTCGAGTAATAATGGCGAGCATTACGAAGAATATACACGTGACCGTCGTTCCATTCATAGATCTTGCTTAAAAAGGAAAGGAAAGCAAGTTAATAAAAAAAGAAGATGAGTTGTATTATATTGTTATGATTAGATAAAAAAAGAAGATGTTGTATTATATTCAATGTTGTAAATAAATAGATATGTAAAATAATTTCATGTAATATTAATTAGTACTTTTCTTATGAAATGCGTAGATGTATAATGTATGTGTGAATTTATTATATTTGTGATTGCATTTAAATATAATTTCAACATGTATATTCAGATAATTTCAATCAATGATATTAATGATTTTTTTTAATTGCCTAGAAATCACGAGAACTTTTCCTCACAATGTCCTCATCAATTTGGTTGACTATTGCGAAATTAGTGAGGAAAAGTCCTCGCAATGTCTTCATGGTTTTTGACATGATTATATTTTTACAACATTAACGAGAACATAGCAAGCATATGTATGACGAGGAAATATGTTCTTTCAAAATCGTTCACGTGCACATTACGAGAAAATGTTCTCACAAGATCAATTTAGTGACAACTAGAACTACAAGAATAAACTATCCTCGCAATGTTCTTGCTAAAGAGTCCTCGTAATGTTCTCGCAAAAGACTTTAGACAAGACAATGCAAAGACATCTGTCCTTACGAATCACAGTTTTTCTTGTAATATATCTCTTAAGGGAAAATCCAGAACCGTTGGATTTAAGCTAGGTATATTGTTGCAATAGTGTACGGTTATGATGAAATGGTTGTAATTTTGAATTTTAAAAAAACCCAAACCACAACAGATCAAGCCTCTCTCAATACCATTGAGTTGCGATTCAAAGTCAAATTTCCAAACAGTGGTTGCCATTAATAATATTGGTTGGCTATAATGCTGGTTAAACCATCTCCCTAAAGCTACCAAGGAAAAAGCCTATAGTTAGACCTAGAAACAACTTTGTGCCTCGTACTTATCTTATGATTATTAACAATGTTAAATGTGTAATTACGAGACTAAATTGGTTTCAATTGTTAAATCGATTGGTAATCGTATCAAAATATGTTAAAATAAAATAATATTTATTAACCATGAATTACATGAATATTTTAAAATAGTTCTAAAAAATTATTACTAAATTTTATGATGTTGTCTTATTGTACCGCATAACCTTGTCATATTAAGTATTGTGAGTTCTACCTATAATATCTCAACACAAAGGAGTTATCTTCCTTTGGAACCTTTAGAATTGATGGACGATTGTGATCATCTATAATCATGACATCATAGGTTCGTAAGATAAATACAAAGCATCACAGCATGCACTGTTTTCTACACCTTAGGGCTTAGACATTGACATAATATGATATGATAGCTCCAAGATCATTTCAACGTTTCAATTCATCTGTTTTTTCCACTATATTGTTCATTAGTCTTCAGTTCACTTACCTTTTATGTTCATTTGATTAACTGTTTTTTCCATTAGACAAATTTTGCCCATGAGACAAATCAAATATGCAAGCCCTACGAGCTGTGACAGAGTTTTATTAGCTCATGAACAATTGCGTTCGGGAACAATCACCTCACAAACACCATCACATATTCTACATGATACACATAATTACAACAGAAAAGAAATACGAAAAGGAAAAACAGCAAAGTATTATCATCGAGGACATATTAAACAACAAAAAAGACAAAGCGGAAAGATTTCAAATAAAATGTTTAAATTGTAATAAAATGGGATAATGTAAGGCTGAAAGGAAAAACTTGCCGTACAACTGGACAAGGCCTTGTGTTCTTGGGCTTTCTGATTCAACTTCGAGCGAATCACAACGATGAAACAGTCAGATGTATCCCACAACTGTAAATAGATATCTGAGGTGCTTATGGTAAATGTAGTTCCCGTAACAACGTTCCGTAGAGACAGCTACTGATTTAGTTCGCCTTCCATCGAGGCTCTGCTTTGTACTGAGAATTGTGTCCTTGTCAGCGTAAGAGATATCATAAGCTTTCTTTCATTTCAAAGTGGAATAAACGATAATTATTCCACACAAATTTATCATAGTGATTTACTTTTACGAGGACTTCAAAATTTTTGATATAGGCACTCCTCACATTACAGGACATACTGAACTAGATATTAGGACCCGTTTGTTTAGTTGTTTTAATTTTTTGGTTTTTTAAATAATCAAGACAGCAAGTGATACATGATTTTTTTTTTTGAATGACAAAATCATATTTGGTAAATCCCAAAGATGGGCTATTTTTTGTGTATTTAAGCCTACTGAAAAAAAACCCAAACCAATGAGTTTTTTTTTTCTCTCGTTCAAATAGAGGCTTCGGTTTATGCATCAATTCTGAAAAATAAAAAAAGCCAAATCTGTTTGGTTTATAAACTCATGGGAAAAAATTGCTAAAATATTATTTGGCCATTTAAAAACCACCAAACAAACAGGCCTGTAATTACGCAGAATATGTTTTCCTGCGGCAGTTGCATGTCTGCATGTGAAATGATTCTTAATTGCCCACAGAATTTATGTACGCCTGAAATCTGAGATTTAAAATACTAACGCCCCGATAATTGGAATTTTCTCTTTTTCAGGTATTAGCAGTAAGAGCTTTAATGACACCATCTCTTGTTGAACCGTTGGATTGTTTCTGTCACATTGAGTATATCTTGTTACTTATTAGTGAACCAAGTAAATGTACAAAGCCATACCCCAGTTACAAGGCGTCAAGGACTAGCCAGGAGGATGCAATGTAGGTATCAGATTAGGCAATTTAACATCTTTTTAATGCAATATTCACTCCCATGGTATTAAGCTTATAGATAATAAGATATCAAACCCAGTGCACAAGGTTCCCACCAGAGTATGTGAGTGTGATGCAACAGCCCCCACGGTGGAAAGGCTGAGAAAGTTGCTGATAAGAATTTAAAAACCTGTGTTTGCAATCCGAAGTTATAAGATCTCAACTTACAAATATTAAGGTATGGAAGACAAAAGGTGTGAAAGAAAAGGCTAGAAAATATAACCAACAGACATAATATAGTTAACTAAAAAGAGTAGAACTCACACCTCACTTTCAAGTTTAAATCTCACGTGAGAAGAAAAAAATATATCTAACCATTTCAAAAAAAAAAAAAGGCTAGAAAATATTCTCATTTATGATCACTGATTTCCTCCAGTATTTATTCCAGAATCTGCTTTTGCAACAATGAACCACAATAACAAGTATGAGAAATTTTCTCTAATGAAATGTCCTATATGCCTTTCTACCTATATCAAATAGAAATTACTTTCCCTCAACCCCTGTTTCTTTTCCTGAAAAGAAAAATGGGAAGACTTGCCCAGCTTTCTCGACCTTTGATTATGGGAAACCCATCAACTATTTTCCACACTATATTCTGCGGCCCTAGTTTAATCATTCCGCTGCACAACAGTTGCTGGATCCTGATTCCTGACATGTGAAAGAGTTTGAGACCATATTGTATTTCACTACAGCACTCCCAGACAACAATGAACCAGCATGCATCACAGTTTCCCACTTTCCCTACTTTCAAAATCCATTTTTTACATTCCTTCACCTTTTCATGTTGATAGAATTACCTTCCTCAGCTGATAATTCTTGGAAAAGTTCAATGTCAAAATCAAGATCAAGTCTTAAACTGTTCTACAAGTCTGAAAAGGCTATATGACTCAGCATCAGGCCTAGCGCCTGCAAGAATCATCTTCTCTAAAAGACTTGGATCATAGACTTTAGCATTCACGTGAGCTCTTAATAGGGTATTGTAGACAAAGGTATACCGGCAGTACCTAGTCACCTCAAGTTCCTCAAAGAACATCTTCACCATTTCTAAGTTAGCCATACCTGCAAAAACTACAGTTATTGAATATGTAGTCTCCAACCATGGTATAGATCGTCTAACCTGAAAGCTGACAGGTTGATCCTTTCCCAATTCCAAAGTCTTCAAAGCTTCATTCACTAATCCAGCTTTTAAGCATGCTAGTGCAAGATGGCGATAAGTGATAGCATTCGGAGCACAGCCTTTGGCCTCCATTTCACTAAAGAGCTTTGATGCTTTCTCTAGAAGCCCATGACGGCCATACACAGAAATAATGGAATTAAACTGCTTTGTTAGCTTCAAGTCCCTTGTCGATCCCAACTCACTCCAAAGTTCCTCACTTCGGTTTATTCTACCCATCCGCCCATATGCTTCAATTGCCAACATAAAACTTTTGGATCGAACATGAGGAAGACGTTGCACCCTTTCCCATGTTTTCTCCAATGCCTTCTCCTTGCCCAAGTAACCATACAATATAAGCAAAATATCCAATGTTGACCAGTTTTTTCCAGTCTTAGACTTTTCAAGGGCTTCAATAAACATCTCAGATGCTGTGTACAACCTTGCTACTGCATGTGCAGTTGCTAATATGCCATAAGTTATCTCATTCGGCTCAACTTTAAATCTTTTCATATCAGTGAAGATTTTCATAAGCCCTTCAATGTTGTGATCGTCAGCTTCTAACTTTAAAAGGATGTTATATGTGGATGTATGGGGTGGAACATGGTCAGCTTTCATCTGAGTAAGAATTTTAGGAATAGTTTTTTTATGTTCAGGAGGAGAGTGAAGAATAATCAGGCGGTTGTATACATATGGGGAAATGGGAAAGCATAATTCTCTCATCCTTTTCATATAAGCTAGGGAAAGTCTTACCACACCTTTATCTAGACAGGCTATCACAAGGTTGTTGTAAAGCAGCTCGTTTTGAAACTCAACAGGGATGCGAGTAAAAAGGTTTTCCCCACAAGAAATGCCATGGAGCTTGGTTGTGAATTCCAGAAGATAAGAGTATTCCAACTCTTTTGGTTTGTAGGGTCTCTCTCGAATCACCCATTCCATAACCTGAAAAAGAATGATAAGAAGACATACACCAGTAACATCATAACCTCTGATATTGTTTAGAACCATAAACTTTAGACTTCACATCAATCTAAGATGCAATGACATATCACTGAGCTGTAAAAACAGACTGCCATATGCCATAGGAAAAGAAACTTTTAGATTTTCTTATGGATCAGTTTTTTTAAACCACTCTTCTAAATTGACGTGTTAGATTTCCTTGATTCATATCTATTAAAGCAACATGCCATCTTGGTCAGTGAACATTACCAATAAGAAATTTGTTAGAGACAACTTCATATTTGCAAGATTATCTATGCTAAGGAGTGGATCTAGAGTTTCTTTTAAAAGGAAAATATGTCTTGCAAGTATTGTCTAAATAAGACAAATACGCCACAAATGAGCTGCCACAACTAGTTATTGGTTAATAACAATGGTTCTTAGTTAAATACTAGATTTTCCTTAAAATTCCAATATGCCTTCTAGGTAGTCACCATAAGTGTCACCTTACCACAAGCAATCCATGAAAGATGAAATAGCATAATTAGATATATTTATGCTCAGATTCATAATTTTTTTCAGTGGAAACATCAAAGCATAGATCACATAAGTATTTATTGTATAAAATAACACAAAAAATGCCACGCCCTAAAAGCTAAAGATTGGGCCTGAATGTTTTAAGCTCAGTTTTAAAACGTAGTGAATTGATCTTGACAAAAAAAATGCTAAATAGAAAATAAAAAGGACCCAACCGGGTTAGAACTGGTGACCTCTTGATTTGAAATCAAATGTTCTACCACTAAGCTATGGATCCATGTCGTAGTTATGCTTGAATTATTTTTTGAGCATCAAGAGACCAATCTCTAAACAAAGAAAAAGATGCTGCGAATATATCTTTTTCCGCTTTTAATATAGCTAATTAAATAATTTTATATTGAACGATTACTTTACTAACAATTTTGGACATGTAATGTCAACTTTGTGCTTCAACGAAAAGAATAGAGTAAAGCCACAGATAAATACTCCCATGCTTTTTCAATTGGCCAAACCAAAACTGCAGGCTTACCGTGAATTTCATAGCACTTCGCCTATTGAAAACCAGATACTCAAAAATATGGGTTTAATCAATCTAGAGTTTACTTTTATACGAATCAATTATGCCAATGCTTCGGTTTCAAAATCCCATCACGAAAAGTTTCTATCTACCAATATAAAACTGGCACCGCAGCCCATGCTATTCATTTGAATCAAGCTCAACGAAGTATATCTAGATTAAGAACAAATAGGAGGGAAATGGTAGCCTAAAATTGAGTCTAGGCCACATCTCTTCAACAGTGAAACCTCAAGGTGAGTTTTCATATACCAATAGCCAGTACAGGAGACTAAAAGAAGCATTATAAGAAAACACCTATGGTTCCTGTGCCTGACAGATTTCTACCTCTGATTACCATTGCTGATATAGAAACATTCCTCACGAATTCCTATATATTCCTAATAGTTTTAATTTCCAACACATTTGACGCAAATAGAAGCAACCACTGAATGACGCACCAACCAGAAAGAGAGAAAGAAAGAAAAGGCGAACCTCGAGGGCCCTCTTGTTCATCTTGAGCTTGCGGAGCCTGTTGATGGCATGGAAGACGTCCCCCCTGTGGACCGGGAAGCCGTCCCCCAACCAGCTCTGGAAGGCGGACACGACGGAGTCCCCGCCCCGGAGCCTCTCCAGCCTCGAAGACAAGGACTCCCTGGGCACTTCCCCGCCGCCGCCCGTGGCTCCAACCTCGACCCCGTGGTCTGTGGGGGGAGCAGTCGTGGGGAAAGAATGCGGTGGAGCGTGGTGGGGCGAGAGTACGACGGTAGAGGTTCTGCAGACTAGTGGGGGAGAAGGGCGGAAGTGGAGGAGAGGTCTGGCGCGGAGAGTGGTCAGGAGCAAACGCATGGCTATAGGGAATGAGGGTTGCTTGGAAGGGGCAGAAGTAAAGAAGACTTGTTTTTTGAACTGATGTGTGAAGAAAAGGGCATTGTCTCCTCACCGTGGATTCCTATGGTCTCTGCTAGAACCTAAGGGTCAAATTAATAACGGCGGTTGTTTAATGTTTCGGGTTTCTCGTGTGCTTTCATCTTTGTTTTATGGGACTAATTCGTATAGAACATTAGATTCACATCGATTCAAATTAGTATGGAAAACATACTGGGATTTAACTTAAAACTAGAGAGTACGTAGAGATTTCGATGGAGCCACGCCTCAGCCTTCTAATGTCAGGAAGTTTTGTTGAAATCTTGCTTGGTTAAATACAAAATAGAATTGTCACTGGGATGTGCTAAGTAAGATCTGGGTTTAGCTAATATTCACATGAAGTAATCGTTGCATTAATACCCGCTCCTTAATAATGTATACACGAGAAGTGTAATACCGTTTCTCTATAAAGTCCGCAACATAAGCCTTTTCCGCAAATCCACTATCATTTAGGAAAAATCTTCAACATGAACCTTTTCCGCAAGGAAAAATTAAATGTAGTTTCATTTTGCTTTAGAGTCTCAAACATGAAACCTTTTCCACAGGTCCATTATCGTTTAAGGAAAAATAAACATTTTGGTATTGCAATAAGGTACCGCACCAACAACACAAATGTGTATAACACGGTACCCCAACACAAATGTGCAAAATAGACGACTTTCATATGTTAATATTAAAGTTAACTGCATCTGCAGGGGGAAAAAAAAAAAAGGACAACCTAAGAGATCCATCATATTAGTTACAGTGATTCTAGACAGGGTTATCTGTGCGAAGTGGACCGCTGTCTGCTGGAAGAAACCTTCTTTCCACCGCATATCAACTTTGCAAGGTGAAAGGACCATCTGTAAATTCAGTAAAGGTTTGGCAAAATGTGATCCATTACATTTCTGTTCAATGAGAAAGCAGGGCTGATAGATCTAGGAAGCATTAGTCTCCTCAGTAGCCTTCTTATACTCCGGCTTAAGCTCATGCGTTCCTTGATTTGGTCCCCTCTTGTTGTAGACACAAAGATCATTCAGTAATTCCTTCACAAATTGCTGCAAGGGAAGAAAATAAAACGAAAAGAATCTCTAAAAACAACAGTATTACTAAAATGCAAATAGATGACTTTCATGTGTTACAATTTATGTAATATAGTTGACACATTTATCATTAATTTTGTATTGCATTGTCCTGATCGCAGATGAATTACATAATAAATTCAAAAATAGGTCTCACATCATATGCTCTTTGTTATAAATTAGCTTCAGTCAATGTAACCTGAGTAGGGGTTAATAACTTAATATAGGTTGGAATCATGGAGAAAAATCTTATAATCAAAGGGATTGCACTTAACAAGATTTCAACTGAATATTAAGATTAAATGTACTTGAAATACTATAAAGATGAGTGCACAAACCACCTTAAAAGTGACAAGTTTCAGGCATATGAGATTTATCATGTGTAAAGACAAGAATGATCACAAAACAAAACGGAGAACTGCATAAGATTCTTGCAAGATATGATGAACGATACTAATCAATGTAACTTAAGATCTATTCGACCACCTAAAGTTTATAATGCCAAATGCTAGGCAACTGGAAATACAATAGAAGAATGATTTCAGTACACCAACAAAAATAAAAATTGATATAATCAACTTGGGACTTTCATCATGTGCAAAAGGAGATTCCTTTTATCTGGAGCAGAGGAAAAGGCAATGGCAAGATAGAAATATGCATGAGTAGGCATGATTAAGGACTCAATCGCATGCAATCTAACAAATAAGGAGCTCTAAATTGTTTTCAACAGTGCAAAATGGGATTACTGCATTCTTCTTCTTGTTACCATCTTTTATATTGGTTTTGTTGAATAAACACAGCAGTGATCAACTGTGCGACAGAAAGACCATTGGATTTTGTATTTTTGTGCAATGGTATTGCTCAGATGAGGTTTTTATGTCATTTGCATGCAAGGAAGTTTGATGGACAACTCAAATATGCAAATCTGAGTTCAAAAAGTCAGAAAATTTCAACAATGCATATGGATCAGAATTGCATCAAATTATGAAGTATAGAAGCCACGTATAACAAAAATGTCTTAGAAAAACAAGGGAAAAACGTGAATAACACAGTCAAAAGGTAGAAACCACAAAAGCATAGTTATTAGTGTGCTTAATATGGGTATGACCCAACAATTTTTTTACTGTGTATGAATGGACTGGGGTTGGTGGTGGTAAATGTATAGGAAAGAGAATGGAGGGACCATATGAAAGCAATTCCTAGTTCCATTATAACAGATCAACATATATTTATATTTGTTGGATATTACAAAGAGAAGATGAAAAATTGACTCAAAAGGTTATATTTTATCAAAAGGAGGCAGGTGACAATGTGCATTGCTGGATTGATTGTGGTAGTCTGGTAGAGTCACGCTTATTATAGTGTTGAGGGGTGAGAGTAACCATAGACAGAGGCATGTGCAAAGTTGCTTGTTATTTAATTGTTGGTTATAGGTGACTTAAAAATTAATGTTTGCCAGTTCAGGGTTGTATATTTATTTTGGTTGTGCCTGGTGTGCAAGGTAGCTTGTTACTTCAGGTTGATTAGTCTCTTGCACCAGTTGCTTTAGTGCCCAGTTTGGTTGCCTCTCAAAGAGCTTAAAAAGGATATTCTCCATTTCACTTCGTTCTCTTCTTGTTCTTTTCATTTCTGGTCCCTTTGTTGGGAGTAGCTTCTTTTTTTCCTGAAACAGAAGCAGCAAAAATGTTTCAGATACATAGATTCAAAGAAAACCATATCTGTATATCCCAACATTACGGATTCCCATCCACAGGCAGAGAAAATCATATTTAACTAAATGAAGTAATAAATCAAGGGCCTGACTCTACAAGAACGACTACAGAAAGCTGTCTAAACAGTATGTAAAAATAAGA
This sequence comes from Posidonia australis, assembly GCA_024699735.1. Lineage (NCBI taxonomy): Eukaryota > Viridiplantae > Streptophyta > Magnoliopsida > Alismatales > Posidoniaceae > Posidonia > Posidonia australis. The sequence goes on from JAMKQA010024131.1 coordinate 22,759, forward strand.
GTGGCCAGTTCTCAAGAATTATCACCTTGAGACATTTACTACAGCTACAGAAATATATTTGACTTGAGATGTTTATGAGAAAAAGTTCACTGATTGGAAACATGACAAAAGGAAAGAGATGCAAAAAATATACCTTTGCACCAGAAGGAACCAACCCAAGTACACCAGGCATTGGTCTCATAAGCACTCCGTGATCATTATCAATCACCTTAAGATTGCAAGGCAAAAAAATGAATCAATCATAGCATATAGTAGCACATGCTTTCTTAGTTGACAATTATTCCAAAACATCTACAAAGCAAAACTTACTGAAAATGTCTACCTGCACTTGCCTTGTTTTAGTCATAGCTTTGTTTGTCCTTTCACGGCATAGCTTACCATACCGTCCAAAGTTTTCATTATGGGGTTCCATGTCAAATTTATGTTCCACTTTTCCTTCCATTGCAAGCCTACCTGAAATGAATATACTTTATATCAGAGTTTGAAAGCATTAAATGCAAGGTCAAGAAAATAAGTGCATTTAAAAGGTAAGAATAATAATGAAGCACCAGAACAGGAACAAATGCAGGAGAAAAAGGTTCTTCTGTCGTGAATATTTCAGCTTCAATATCTCAATAAAGTTCGAACATCAACATGCAAACCATTTCCTTGCCTTCTATCACAATATTAAGGTAACTGCCATATCAAGCAAAGTAAGAAAAGGTATGTTAATATATTAATTACACGATTGTAAGCTACAGGAAGACATAGCATATATGATTATATGAGAACTTCCCCAGGTTTCACTAAACAAGTAGAATTACATGATGCTGAATTGCTGATTCAGTAGATGGTTCAATTTGAATACTCCCACATGGCAACGAAATAGAAAAACAACAAAATCAAAACTTTCTGCTGTTCTTTTATAAATTTTCTCTAGAAACATTTTGGAGATTGTAAATGACATGCAAACAGATTGAGCATGTAAAGCTTTGATACAAGGAATGTCTACTATCTAGTGGTAGAATGAAAATATGGTATTTACCACACAACAAGATGGATAATGTGATTGTTTCAATTTACAGATGCACAGAACTAATTCACTCGTATATACAAGGTCATGACTCATAACATCAACTCGCACAGTTGGAAGGTGCTATAAATATAAAATTTCTGACCATGCTGTAATCCCATTTCAATACATGACATACCCGAAAACATTGACCTGGGTTAATAATGGTTCCTTCAATTGCCACACCAATGAGATTGCGAAGGTTTAAATTCCTGATTTTATAAAACATAGTTGCAACCATAGAGCTAAACATTGACATTTTGCTGGCTACGTAACACGATATATATATATATATATATAATGTAAATCAGGAAATACAATATATCAATGGTGAACATCGACACATTTCGCCATATTAACTCATGTCGACCGACTTAATGTAATTATTACACTAACTTGAGCCCATTTCAATCAACATGACATAAGCAACACTGTTGCTACTAGTTGCCTTTCCTTTCTCTACTATTGACTGACTCTCCTTCCTTTGCTTGCTGCTACTCCTCACCACTGTTGGCTGTTGCATCTCCACTAGAGCTCCTCTCTTCTTTCCTTTCTCTCTATCCTTCTCTCCTCTCCGCAAACGTGCATCTCCAGTGAAGCTTCCTTGGGTGGTGGTGATTTTCTCTTCAATTTCTCTTCTCTCTCATCTTTCTCATCAAGATATAAATGTATAATCCATTTCCTCATTTCTTTTCAATTTAATAAGCTAGATCTTAGGTTTTAATATGCAGTTTCATGTTTTTCTTTAAGTTCACATGTAGATCTTACAAATAAACCTAAATCTTAGTTAAATCTAACATTATATTACATAGATTTAAAGTTTTTTCATGTTTATTTTACTAGTTTGAATCTTGATGTTAATAACTTGATATATAATTATATAAAATGCATGTTTATATTACATATATGAAAGATCTAACTTAATAATTCTATAAAATCATTAAAAAATAGTAAAATTCGTAATTAAATAAAAAAGTAAAATATTTATAATTTTTGAAAAAAAATCAGAATGTTTCATAATTAATTAAAAATCAGGAAAATTTTGAAAAAAAAAGGAATGATTGTAAAAAATATTAAAAATTATAGAAAATCAGAGAATATTTGAATGTAAATTTTATTAAATTAATGACAATTATCTTTTATTTTTAACTCTCAAAGTAGTAGAGGTTATAATTATGTAAGGAAACTTAAACACAATGTAAATACTATTGACAATGATGTAAGGAAATCAAGTTGATTACATGCATGTCTTATTAACAATGACAAACAAAAAACACAATGTAAATATTACGACAAGAAAATAATGAATAAAAGAATAATAAGATTAAAACAATACTTTGTTGGTAAATACAATAATGTAGTTAAGTATAAATTGTATCTATCTGTGGTTTTTGCTCAAACGAGAGAACCATTAAAGAATACTAACGCAAAGAAAAATAATAATAAGAGAAAAAGAAGAAAGATTCAACAAGATTCTCTTCAATAATAATACTTCTTGTGCTATTCTCATATCAAATTTAAACGATAATATGATTTATCCTACAGATTATAATATTTTAAAAAATAGAAAAATGTATAGAAAAGTAATAATAAAGTCTAAAAATAAAAAATGACAAAAAACAAATTCAAATATTCCATAGGATCAGTAGTTCCTCATCTAACAAAAGAAATGGTAATGACAATGGCAATCAAAGTACAGATAAGAATAGAGGTAAAGGCATTACTCGAATGTTCAAAATGTATAGTCAAAGAAACGACAATCTAAATGTAACTATAATTAGAAAAGAAACATCAAAGCAGAAGACCAATAAAGTCATGTTTGAAAATACTAAGGAAAAAGTTAACCAAGATGTAGCAAAATATATATTCTTCAATGTTATTTCCGCAAAAATGATATCTTATCTGTAACATATGTTTGATGTTGCAGCAACAAAAAATACTAGAATAAAGACACCAACTGAACATGAGATTATGAACAAATATTTTAAAGTAAAGAAGAAAGAATTAAAAATCTACATTAACAGTTTAAAATAACAATGACCAACCTATAAGGTAACTATCATGTGTGATGGTTAGATAAATACCACAAAAAAATAGATCAACTTCATGATTTACTGTAATGATCGTATTATTATCTTAAAATCCATTGATGCTTTTAATGTTATTAAATATTACAAGTACATATAAAAATAAATAGTAGAAGTCATTAAACAAATGGAAACAGCAAACGTAGGGCAACTTATTGCCAATGTTTTAAATGTCAATTTTGTATCGGACTTCGACAAGTTAAAAAACAGATACGTGCTAATAAAATGTCGATATGTCGGTATCGTATCAGTGAAAACACAGTAAAAAAATCCACATTTATTTTAAAAACTTCCATGTCAATGTCGTGTCGGTAAATTGAAAAAAAGACACGTGTCGATGAAATTTTGACGACACACGTCAACATTTGGTACTATGCTTATTACTAGTAATAGAAATAATTTTAAAACAACTAATTCTAAGAATATAAAAAAGTATGAAATCTATTGGATACCATATACAACTCACTATATTGATCTAATATTTAAGAACTTCGAGAAGACGAAGTTAGTTGAAAAGACACTAAAAGACGTAAAGATTGTAACCAATTTCATTTACAATCACTCGTATTTACTGATTTTTCTAAGGTCATTCGAGTATTATAGTGGTGATTTGATTAGTTTAGGAGTCAGCCGAATTGCAACAAATTATATTACTCATTAAAGTATCATTAATATAAAAAAATAGACTAAAATATATGATAAATTCGCAACAGTAGTACAAATACCACAAGAATAAAAGTCCAATTAGTAGAAATAAATTTAATTATAAACAATGTACATTTTAAGGAGGAATGTCAAGAGAAACTAAATATTACAAAATCAATTTCAAAAGTCCATCAATTGATAAATGATGATAAAAAACCTACTATAAGCTCCTTATATGAGACTATGTAATTGATGAAAGATGTTATGGTTGATACAATATAAAGATCATCTAAAGCATAACTTAAAATTATAGATGAAATATGATCCAACAGGCTTGTTTATCCTTTGTATGAAGTCGGTAAGCATTTTAAGAAATGCATTTATGTTTTAAATCATTATGTTTAATTTTTACACAACAGTTTGTTGAATGAGTTTTATTGTCAATATAGCATACTATTTAAATCTACAATTCCAATATAGTTATCAACTCGATAGTCGTACTAATTTATTAATATTTGTTAAAAATGTGATGAAAAAATTAAAACCTAATTTCAATGTCTAAGTACAAAGTCTTGATGAAATAAAGTATTTTATTGTTATTTGGAGAGTCTTAGATAATACGTTCTCGTGACACAATGATCTCAAGCAATGTTTTTAATATCATTTCTTTCATTTCATAATATTACTCCATAATATAGTTAATAACTACATATCATATTTTATATGAAAGAAGGATGTTAAATGGAACAGATATTCCAAATCTGAAAAATATTACTGTGAAGGTTTTATCTCAAATAGCAACAGTATCTAATTGCAAACAAAATTGGAAAACATTCAACATTATTTATACAAAAAGAAGAAACAGATCTAGAACTGTAAGATTGAATGATTTAGTATTTATACACTACAATATGTGATTGAGAATGAAACATATCAGAGAGGGAGAAGATAAAGACTAATTAGACCTAATAGATTTTACATATACCTATAATAAGAATGAAGAAAATTAATCCTATATTTTAGTAGTTGCAAGAAAATAAAAAACCAATTCTAGATGTCGAAGAAGGTAGACCATGTTCTGGAATTACCAGTGAAACAAGCATCAATGTAAAAGAATGTATGAATTCATCAGAATACTCCCATGGAAATACTCTACGCTTAAAAATAACAGTGACACAGATGATGATAATACAAAACCACCAGACGACGATGATGGTAACATTGAAGATGTAACCCTACTTACAACACAAGTCACAAGGAGAGAGAAAAACTTAAAAATCGTCTAACTTATTTACAAGAGAATATGCCTTCGCATATGCTACACAAGACGAAGATCATAGAGTCCAACTAAAAATTCATTATCAATGAAAAGTTGTCATGATCAACAGACAAAGACCCTTGAAGTAATCATACAAGAAAATATTTATTAGACTCACTTGACTCTTTGAGTATTCATGATTCTAAAGATCCTTATGATTATAACATTTATGAATGTAGTTCTGCTAGATAAATAGACTATAATACTCAAAGTGATTGGACAAAAACCACATCCTCTTATGCTTCAAGCAAACAAGCTAGATGTATAAACTCATTCTTTCATTATACACCTCCTCCAATACATTATGAAAAACAACCACATAAACGTCCTTCGAATCATTCTTACATCCCACAATAGTCTCAAAGAATTTATCAACCAATATTTATTACACAATATCTATCAACAGGATTATAGATAAAACTGTTGTGGAAAACAAGATGAAAGAAGGATCGATTTTACTAAGGAGCATGTAAGAACATTTAAGAAGAGTTATTCGACACCCTAAACTAAATAGATATACAACAACCTGTCTAGCCAATAAGCTTCTAATACATGATAAATATACATAAATCTAACGCTCCCCCTCAAACTGGAGCATATGTATATCGATCATGCACAGCTTAGTACATTGAGGCCCAAAAACACCTACACTCAGAACCTTTGTAAAGATGTCAGCTAGTTGCTTTGATGAATTAGTATAAGGTATAAAAATAATCCTTCTCATTACCTACCATATCTCGCACATAATAACAATCAACTTCTATATATTTTGTGTACTCATGAATGATAAGATTATTGACAATAAATATGTAATCTAATTATTACACTGTATAAACATAGATGTCTCGACAGGAACGCTAAGCTCCAATAAGAGCGACCTGATCCACATCATCTCATATGTTGTTTATACCATGGATCTATACTCTACCTCTACACTAAATCTGTAAACTACATTCTACTTTCTATTATGCCAAGTGACTAGATTATCTCTCATATATGTATAGAACTCTAACGCAGACTCCCTATCTCCTCTATCACCAGTATATTTGAATCTGAATAGACTTCAACTCTTAGATGACCACTCCTATAAATCAAGTCCTTTCCTAATAGACTTTTGACATAAACAAGAACTTGTAAAGCTCCACTCCAATGTATTCTCCTAAGTTCTTGCATAAACTGACTTAACAAACTGACTGTATATGATATGTCTGTTTAAATTATTATCAAGTATATAAGTTTCTCAATCAATCATCTAGACTAACTAGAATCCCTTAATAACTCTTAAGTAGCATCCTAGAAGGATGGCATTTGCTCAACAGAGATACTCTCTAACTTGCACTCTAAGAGTCTTGTCTCCTGAAAAACATCCAAAACATACTTTTTCTAAGATAAAACTATCTTCTCCTTTGCCTATGTAGACTCAATGCTTATAAAATGCCATGACTTCTCTATGTCCTCGGTAACAAATGTATTCTAACATACTCTTTTGTCTCTCTAATACCCTCAACATCATTATGAGTCAATAATATGTCGTCAACATAAACTACTAACATCACAAATTCACTTGTAGCTATTCTATGGAAAACAAAGCGATCAACTGTACATCTCTTAAAATCCCCTACCATAGCTATCTGGCTTAACTTTTCAAACCAAGCACAAAGACTCTATTTTAAGCCATAAATAGTCTTCTTCAACTTATATACTCTATCCGCTCCATGAGGAGCGTATCCTGAAAATTGTTCCATAAGTACTGAATCTATAATATTACCATACAAGAACGTATTTTTGACATCCAACTAACACATCTCCTACGAATAATTGATGACAATGGACAAAATCATTCTGATAGAATTTAATTTGGCAATTAGTGAGAAAGTCTCTGTATAATCTATACTATGTTTAAGTGAAATCCCGAACAACTAATTTAGCTTTATACCCATCAACTGTGCCATCTACCTTATGTTTCATAGTATAAACTCATCTACATGTAACTATCATGGCTCCAATAGGGCAAGTTCCTAACTCCCAAATGCTACAAGAGGTTAAAGTTGCTATTTTCTCATCTATGACTGTCTTCCAATGAAGAAGTAGTAATGCCTCTTGGTAGTTTCTAAGAATAGACTCAAAAGAACGGAAAAACTGGATGAATAGTCATAGGAAACAAAATTAGAAATAAGATGAATAATAAAAAAATAGATACCCTTTCAGAGTACAATTGGAATGTCTAAACTAGTGGAAGGTTGATTTACATCCGTAGAGGAAAATAACTCTACCGAAGGAGGTGCTTGTATTTACTAGCGGTGACGATACACCAACAAAAGACAAGACATCTCATTATTGACAGTGGTAGATTCAATTTCCCTTGTGGCAAATAATTCAACAATAGACAGTAAGGAAAGGAAAAAATATTTATAATCCTGTTGAGTTATGGAGTATCCCACAAACATACACTTCATAAACCTACGAGACAATTTATCTAGTTTAGGAGAAAAATCCTAAACAAAGGCACTATACTCAAAAACTCAAGGTGTCAAAGAGAAAAGTTTCGCATAACAAGTAGTGAGGACAACATAAGACCATAAGTATTTTAAAACAAACATCTGTAACACAATGGTGTACATGACATCTAAAATATGTTTATATTTTAGCTCAACAATACCATTAGGTTGAGATATGTATAAACAAGTAATCTGATGTATACTACCTAAAAAGGCACAATAAGACTGAACACTAAATTAAACAAACTCAAAGACATTATCAGTGCGTAAACATTTTAGAGAAAAAGTAAATTGATTTTTTATTTCTATAATAAAAGTTTTAATTACATCAATGATATAACTACGATCTTTAAGTAAGTTAACCCAAGACGTATATGAAAAATCATCAATAAAAATAATATAATAACAACGACTAAACATATACATGTAAAACGAACTAGACTAGGTCAGGACAGATCGGGTCGGGCTAGGCCGACCCGTGAAATACGTTGTCTAGATGAGCTGAACTGGAATAGGCTGGGCTAGAATTTATAAACCTCGACTCAACACAGGTCCACTGGGCCGATCCAGGCAAAACCGATCCATTGGATCAGTTTTTAAAAGATTGATAAAAAAGTATTTATCATTAAATATTTAGATATATACATAAAAAAATTTAAAAATTATTTATGTAATAAATATTTAAAATATACATAAAAATCATAAATACATAAAATATTCAACATTTTACATTTTTACATTTTATTGTTTTCATTTTCAATTAATCAAAAGTAAAACTTGTTCCCGTTGAAGTTGATGTAATTTCCATATCTTTTGATTCGTAATTTAAGTTCAATCCCTAAAAACAATCAACTGCATCGTACCAATTCTTCACAAACATAAAAGTTTTTACGTACTTTTCTATAATTTACATCTTTTATCATTTAAAACTCATCTACCTATAAAAAATGCAGACTCTGATGTCATAATAGACGTTAAAATCGTTCGTAAATCTCTAGTCAATTTAGAAACTACAAAAACCTAGTTGTAGTATTAAACCACAACTTTAATATATCTAACTTATCCATTTCAAGTTCATTAAAAGTAAACTCACATTATAAATAATTTTCTAATTCATTATTAGTGATTAATTTGATGTGTTTTTTATTTTTTTTATTTAACCTACATTAAAATGAACTACCATTACTACTAGTAATCTGTATTCCTACATTCACCACAATTTCTAACATATTCTTTAAAAAATATATATAAAGTTTCCTCAATTTTACTATTATATTCATCTATTCTTTTACTTTTATTCATGTTACTACAAATATCATCTATAAATATTATACAATTAATTAATTTATAACTAAAATCCATAATTAATGCTAAACATACCCACATTAAAGGCTTATCCCAATAATTATTATATTTATCTTCCATTGATTGAATAATATTTACAAAAATAAAGATATCTCTATATTGTTGAAAAATATTTGTAATATTAAATAAATTAATTAAAACTAGAAAACTACTAGAATAATATTGACATGATAATTGTTTAATTGTATTATAAAATAATTCTAAAAAACTATAAATTATCTCAGAATTATGTCAATCTTCGTCATTTAACAAATAATTAGATTTTATATTATAATATGTCGTAATTATATTACTGTTAAGTCTTATGTTAAACCTTATAGGGTATTTGGATATCCATCTAAAGATCCATTTACATACTACCCTATATATGTACTCTTTGAGCCTTAATATGAAGTTTGTTGATTGTTTTTCTCACTTACACATGGTACCAGAGCACACAGGGAGAAACCCTAACCTCCCCACCACCCAGCAGCTGTCCTCCGCCGCCGGCCGCCGCCTCCGATCGCTGTCGTTGGCCGTTCCGCAGTCGAAAAGTCACCGACACTCTGCAGGACGTCACTACAGTCACTGGGTTGACGTCTTCAGCCTCCGACGCCTCCTCTTCTCCTTGTCGGAACTCGGGTCACGTCCGGCGGCCTCCCTCTTCGCCGTCGGCTCCTCCGGTCAGCCTCTGGCAGCCCCTACCTGCCTCCGTCAGCCTTAGTATGCCAATATTCACCGTCGACAGGCCCTTCTAAGGCCTGTCCAGTAGGTCTAGAGGAGTGCAGTCCCTCTTCTCTCCATGACGACTCTTGCCGTTGCCTCCTTATGTATATCCGTATGTAAACGGAGTATAGAAGATCAATTCTACTACCACCGGTGAGATTCGGTGACTCTACTACTACTGGACGCTACGTATCTTTAGCGTTTTCCTTGATTTTTTTGCTACTACTGCTTGTGTTTTATATTCTCCGTCTGCATCTTGAGTATTGGGGACACCAGTTCGTATTTTTCAGCCTTATTTCAGATCTGTCTTCCATTGCCATGGCTTCCTGCGAATCTCTTGTTAAGAATTTGAGCGATACTTCAGAAAAGTTGAATGGCAAGAATTATCTATTATGGTCACAGAGTTTTAAAACCTTTTTAGCTGCACACCGCAAACTCAAGCATCTGACCCAGTCTCCTCCGGATGCAAAGGATAGCCTGTATGAAGATTGGTTTGCTGATGAATCAGTCATTGTCTCCTGGATGGTGAATAGCATGGAACTCACAGTTGCCCGTAGTGTTATGGTTCTTCGTCCAACCAAGAAAATCTAGGACACCCTCAAACAGATGTATGATTATGAGAAGAATATTGCTCGGATTTATAAAGTATATGAGCGTATCTTTACCTTGAAGATGGGCGATAGTTCAGTCCAAGATCACTTTAGAATGCTTCGTGCACTTCTGGACGAACTTGAATTGTATCAACCACTTACCTCAGATATTACTACCATGCGTAGATACAGAGAGGAACTTGTTGTAGCTGCCTATCTTTCTGGACTACATCTAGATATCCCTTCTCAAATACGAGGCTAAATTTTGAGAGTTGATTCTACTCCAAGTCTGGAAAGCACATTTGTTAGAATCCTACGTGTCTCTACAGGTGGGCCTGCTACTACTGCCCCCACTACTGATCATTCTGCTATGGTTGCTCGTGGTCGTGGTCGCGGTCGCGGTCGCAATTATGGTAGAGGAGGCCGAGGACGAGGTAATTCTAAAGGTTGAATCCCTTGTGAACATTGTGGTCGCACCGTCCACAGGTCAGACAGATGTTGGGAGAAGTTTGGTAAACCAGAGTGGACACAAGCTTCCACAGAGGTGACTCAGTCATCTACAGATGCTTCTTCCACCAATGCTCAGTCAGTGACCTTATCCCAGGAGGAGTATGCACAGTTCCTTCAGTACAGAGAGACTCAGTCTACACCTGCCGTTACATCTCATGCCACTGCTTTCACCTCAGGTACTTTTGATTCAGTTGCCTCTAGAGACAGTTCCTGGATCATTGATTCAAGAGCATCCTCTCACATGACAGGTAGCCATAATCTTTATTCCCGCCTTTCTAAATTACCTGACATTAGATCTGTTTCTATAGCTGATGGTCGGACCTGTAAGGTAATTGGGCAAGGTACTTTTCGTGCTACGTCCAAATTAACCCTAGATAAAGTCCTTTTTGTACCAAAATTTCCTGTAAATCTTTTATCCATTAGCTCTATTACCAAACAATTAAACTGTTGTGTGACTTTTTCCCTTCTCACTGTACCTTTCAAGATTTGCAGACGGAGAAGAGGATTGGTTTGGAACGTGACAAATAACAGGGTGTGTACCTGTTAGTTAAAGATGAGATACCTCGCGGCATTGCTACTCTTGCTTCCACAGTTGATTCATCGTTCACATAGCATTATCGACTTGGCCATCCTACTCATCAGAAACTTCAACAAACTCTACCTTGGTTGTCTGTATCTTCTTTTCAGTGTGAGTTTTGTGAGTTACGTAAGCATCATCGTGCTACCTTTAGAGGTCTACGTCTAGTTAGGAGTAAACGCCCTTTTGATTTAGTCCACTGTGATGTTTGGGGTCCAACCAAAACTTCTTCAGTGTCTAGCTACAGATATATTATCTTTGTTGATGACTTTTCTCGTGTGTCTTGGGTGTATTTGCTGAAGGACAAAGTCGATGTTTTTGACAGAGTTAAGAAATTTTTCATGGAAATAAAGAATTAATTTTCTATTTATCCCAAAATCTTTCGCACTGACAATACTTTAGAGTTTACTCAAACAAGTCTTCGGCAATATTGTGAATCCTTAGGTGTGTTGCAGTAAACTTCTTGTCCTCACACATCCCAACAAAATGAAGTGGCAGAGCGTAAGCATCGACATATTCTTGATGTTGCTCGGTCTCTCATGCTTGAAATGCATGTTCCCAAGTATCTGATGCTGTTCTCACTGCAGTGTACCTCATCAATCGTATGCCGTCCACACCACCTGGTGGGGATATTCCATTGCATAGGCTTTATCCGAGGGTTGATCTCTTTCCTCTCACTCCTCGGATATTTGGGTGTGTGACTTTTGTTCAGGACATGACTCCCAACCTGGACAAACTTACTCCAAGGTCTATCAGGTGTGTATTTGTTGGTTATTCTCGTACTCAATGTGGCTATCGTTGTTATCTTCCTACCACCAGGAAATACATCATTTCTGCTGATGTCACCTTTTTCGAAGGTCAAAGATTCTTTGATAACAATCTTCCAGTTTCTGATAGTGTTCCATTGCCTTCGGTGGTTAAGACTAGGGAGATGGACGTTACTGATGCTCATGTTGCAAGAACCAAGGTATCTGGCACCTTACAGGTGTATCGACGACGGCCACGTCCTTCCAGTACCAATCCCTCTTCATCGTCTGCAGATCTGCCACCCATTGACCTTGATTTGTCAATTACCATCAAGAAAGGTACACATGTTTCTTCTACTGCACACCCTATCTCCCATTTTGTGAGTTATGGATGACTTCATCCTTCCTTACGTGCATTTGCCTTGTCTATCTCTTCTGAGTCCATTCCCAGAAACTACCAGGAGGCAAGCCTAATACCTCAATGGAAAGCAGCTATGGATGATGAAATGGAGGCACTGAGATCCCGAGGGACGTGGACGCTAGTATTTAGACCAAAGCAAACCAATGTTGTAACTTGCAAATAGGTGTTTGCTATAAAGTACAAAGCAGATGATACGGTGGATCGCTACAAAGCCCAGTTGGTTGCCAAAGGGTTCACACAGGAATATGGCATTGATTATACTGAGACTTTCTCTCCTGTTGCCAGATTAAATTCCATCAGGGTCATTCTGTCAGTGGCTATAAACTGTGCCAATTGGATGTAAAAATTGCATTTCTGTACGGTGATCTGTCTAAGCTAGTATATATGGAGCAACCTCCGGAGTATCTTACTCAGGGGGAGAATCAGGTATGTCTGCTTAAGAAAGCAATTTATGGGCTAAAACAGAGTTCACAAGCCTGGTTTGAAAAGTTTAGCAGTATTGTATCTGCTTGTGGCTTCTGCCGCTGTGTGGTGGATAACTCTGTATTCTACAGGGAAACAAAGGATGGTTGTGTCTTGTTGGCTGTCTATGTGGATGGTATCTTGGTTACAGGGAGTGATACCACTGGTATTTAGGAGACAAAAGATTATTTGTAAAAGTATTTTGTTACCAAAGACATAGGCAGACCTAAGTATTTCTTAGGTATTGAATTTACATTTGCTAGAGACAGGATGATTCTATCACAGAGAAAGTATGCTATGGATCTCTTACAGGATACTGGACTTTTAGGGTGCAAACCTGAGACTACTCCAATGGATCAAAGTCTGAATTTTTGGGATAGCTCCTCACCTCAATTAAAGGATGTTAACAGATATAGGAGACTAGTAGGAAAGCTGATTTTTATTACTGTTACTCGGCCTGATATTACCTACATTGTGGGGATTCTTAGTCAATTCATGCAGGGACCATGAATGGTACACTAACCAGGAGTCTTAAGGGTGCTGGCCTACATCAAGAAGACTCCAGGCAAAGATTTGATCTATAAAAAGAATGATCATCTGTAGATAGAAGCCTATTTAGACTCTAGTTATGCTGAGGATAAAAGAGATAAAAAGTCTACTTCTGAATATTGCACATATGTTGGAGGCAATCTTGTTACATGGCGCAGCAAGAAACAGAATGTAGTCTCTCGCTCCAGCGCAAAAGCAGAGTATAGGTCCATGGCCCACACTACTTACGAGATGATATGGCTTCACTCATTTCTAACTGATTTGGGTTTTTCTACTCCTTCACCTATGTCCATGTATTGTGACAATCAGGCGACTATTTACATTGCTAATAATCTCACCTTTCATGAACACACTAAACATATTAAGGTGGACTGTCACTACGTTCGTGAGAAAGTGATGCAAGGAGTTGTGTCTACTCCTTATATCAAGTCGTCTGATCAGTGTGCTGATGTCTTCACTAAAGGGTTTAGTATTATGACTTATAGTTATCTTTGTAACAAGCTGGACATGATTGATATATATGCTCCAGTTTGAAGGGGAGTGTTAAGTCTTATGTTAAACCTTATAGGGTATTTGGATATCCATCTAAAGATCTATTTACATACTACCCTATATATGTACTTTTTGAGCCCTAATATGAAGTTTGTTGATTGTTTTTCCCACTTACACAATTACCATAAGAAAAACTTAAATTTAACATATTATATGTTGAATTTTATCACTTGGACTAATAGTAAAACCTCTTTGTAGTTGTACAAAAAGTCGAAAGTTCAACTCCCACAGACATCAACTGAAAGGGAAAAAAATGTTGAATTCTATTTACGTTGAACATCTAAGTTAATTTTTTTAAGTTTTAAACCATTTTCTACATATAAATGTCTAAATTCTTGATATTTTTTAACTAATGTTTGAATAAATAAAATAACCAATCGTATATTTTCTATATAAGACCTAAGGCAATATATACATTCCTGAACAATCACATTTAAAATGTGACAACAATACTTACAATAAAATAAATCACCATTTAATACTGATTTTAGATTTCTTTTTAATATTTCAATTACAACATTATTATTAGAAACATTATTACAAGATATTGTATTAATTTTATAATATATGTTATATTTTAACATCTTCTATCATATTTTTTATATATTTACAGTATATGGATGATTAAATACTTTAAAAGTAATTAATCTTCTTTGTAAATTCCATTCTATATCTATCCAACGTGTAATTAAACGTAAGTCTAAAAAATTATTAAGGCTAGTTCAAATATCACAAGTCAATGATATTTTACATAAGAAACTAAAAAATATTAGCATTAAATTTAATTTATCTTTTTTAAATATTTTATAAATTATATTTTTATTAGTATCCCTAGAATGATCTTTAAATTATGGGTTTAAATAATTTTACACACAAGATTCAAATTTTTTATTTTCAAAAAAAGAAAATAATTATTTGTCTTGTACTATAAATTTTGTTACTCCTTTTGCTTCTTCAACATCATATTTTCAATTCACTAATCCACTAGACCCTATGTGTTATTTAGATTGACTTAAATCTGTGTTATTATCTTTATTATATGTAGCTATACATTTTTGTAAATACCTAACAATATGACCTACATCGCCACTCCTAAGACAAGTGTATCTTATACTACAATAATTACAATAACATCTATTTTCATCTGTAAGATCTAAAATTACATGTTCTCGTATCCATGAACTTTGTTTCCTATGTATTTTTATAGTTGTGGATTGTGTTTCTATGATTTGTGTGATTTGTGGTTAGTCTAACTACTGAATTGAGATATGATCTTGATAGTTGAGATATAATCTTGACTTCCTACATTTTCAAATGAGAATACCATTATAATGTATAAAAAAATTGATAATAAAAAAATATCTTTGACCCAAAAATCCAAAACCCAAAATTGACAAGATTAAAAGTAAAAAAATCAAAAGAATTAAAAGTAAAGAAATTTTGTTGTTAAAGATTAAAGCGATGCTGTGATAAAGTTAGAGTCCGGAATCAAACTTGAATTCTTGATCACTTGAGTCTTGAAAATTTAATAAAGTTGGAGAGAATGAGAATGTTGTAGACTTATAATAGAGTAGATAACAGAGAGAAAAGTACAGAGTTGTGTGAAGAAAATAAAAAATATAGTAAAGTATTTATAGAAGGAGGAGGAGGAAAAAGAGAAATAAAAGGAAAAAATTGAAATTAACGTTGGAGTGAACCTATGGTTAACCTTAACGTTGCACAACAATGACTAGAAAACCAACCGTTGCCTCTCTTTTTTACAAAAATTTCATACCAACCGAGCCCGACAAGACCAATTATCAACAATAGGCCTAAATTGAGCCTACCCAAGTAGGTCTAGCAGGCCAGGCCTTTGAGTCCAACACGCCCATAGGCCAACCTAGGCCTGAGTCGGTCCGACCTGGATTTCTCGTAGGCCAGGTTGAGCAGGGCTATTTTCCATGTTAGGCTAGCCCAACCCAATTGCCATGTCTAACTAGACAAATGTGACTCTGACAGGACTCCAAATGTCATATTGAACTACCTCAAACAAATGTTGACAAGACATAAGATGTAGACGTCTAACGGTAACACGATGGTACTTACCTAATTAACACGACTAACAATGAAAAGTAAATACTGAAACCAAAGGTAAGGCTTACTACAATTTCTTAAGAGATGGATGACCTAATCAGTAGTGTCACAAAATAGATGACTTAGATGTAAACACCTCAGATGTTAATCTTCATGGAATATCATTACTAACCAATAGGTACCTGCCATTTCCTCGTTCACCGTTCAAACCAATCCTTATTTCCGTCCCTAAATCCTTAAAAATGCAGTGGAATAGAAAGAAGATCACATAACAAAGCAATTGTTTTGTAATGACACTAATAGAAAAGAAATTAATAGGAAAATCAAGTATATATAAGACTTTTTCTAACTAGAATTAAGAAGAAGTTTGTACAACCCCTTCTCCATTAACATGATGAAAACGACTATCAATGATAACAACTGAGTGAATATTAGAAAACTAAAATAAACGTACAAAAAAAGGTTTTTATACCTTACATATGAGAAGAAACACTTGAATCAATGATCTAAGAGTTATCCCTGAAAGCTATGAGTATACTAGTACCTAAAAAAGTAACATAAGATGTAGTGATTGTGGGTAAAACTACTCACAATCAGCCTAGAAAATGGTAACAATCTACTTGTCGTCGATAGAGGTGATAGGTGGAGTCTCTATTGTAACATTTGTCGTCGGTAGTCGACCAATCTTATCTTAGCACTTATCTACTGTTTCATCCGCCCACGATGTGTGCAATGAGGGCGTCTTCCACTGTCATTGTGTCCTTGACCTCCCCCTCGGGAGCTACCATGCTCCTGACCATGTGTAACTACCATTACTGACTAATCTACGATTGGAACAAGCGTAGCTGTAGAGATACGTAAAACTCTAACAAAGATAGTCTGTAGATCAAGAAAACCGTCAATGCCTAATATTTGTCCCTAGATCTAGGAACAAAGCTTCGGATTCAAACTGAATAAGTAAACTTTAACGGTAAGCTCTTCACGATACTATTTTATCCTGCTAACATCAGGGGTCAAAGGTTGATAGACCTCAAGTCCATTAAGCAAAGCACGAAGAAGTATAAAGTACACTTAAACCAAACAATCACCTTGATGTAAAGTGAACAACTGCTCATATAATTCAAAGACTCTTAATATGTTCTTCTCGTGGTTATATGTAAAACGCAACGTAACCCTAATCTCCTTTGTCGACCGTAACATCATAACACCCCATGCAACTAAGAACTCTATATTGTTGATCAATCATGACGCTATGACCGCATCGTCAGTAAACCAATCATCATGTCGTAACTTTGCTGTCGAAAGAAGATTCTGTAAGGTACTTTAACTTTCAATGAATTGCAATGAAAGTCTCAAAACTCTACACCTAAAAGAGGTAATTCTTGTCATGAAGCTTCTCAGAGGCCCCACTAAGATTCTTCCACAACAACTCCTGCGAAACCATAAAGAGGACATAAAGAAGATTGTATCTAGATTATCAACAGGGCAACTGAACTACTGCACCTATATGTATGGACATGATGGGTCCACACACCAGAGACAACGTATGGTATTGTGACAGTCTAGGACATGAATCTGAACAACAATGTGACGACCAACATCACTGTTCAAACATAAAGGAGCAATAAGGAGTGAGGAGTCCCAGAGGCATTACTTGCGGCAAATGCCTCTATAGAGGCTGGCGACGACGAGAGAGGGTCCGCTATCAACGATAAAAGAGGCCTATGGAGACGTTTGTGGTGGTAGGAGAGGACCCTATAAGGGCTACTAGCAACGAAAGAGGCCATTGGAGAGACTAACGACGACGAGAAAGGGCCCTCCAAAGACTGTCAGTGGTGAAGGTGTGCCTCAGAAGGGCTATTGATAGCGGAATGAAGCCCTAGAAGGGTTGACGATGCTGGAGGTGGCCCTTAAAAAGGCTAAAGATGGCAAAAAAGGGTGAAGGTGGTGTTGTCGACGGCTAGGGTTAAGGTTAGGATTAGGTTTTGTCTTGGAGGTCTGGTTCCATGTGGAAAACAAGATGAAAGAAGGATCGATTTCACTAAGGAACATGTGAGTACATATAAGAAGAGTTATCAAATACCCTAGACTAAATGGATATCCAATAGTCTATTTAACCAATAAACTCCTAATAGATAATATATATATATATATATATATATATATGTAACTCTAACAATTACCAATGTCATAATATCCTATATTGCCAAATATCAAGCATATTACAATTCATTATCTTAGAACAACTACATATTGTGAAAAAAGTTTCAAATTCAACACAATATGGTTGAACAACAACAAGAAGATTTTGATAAACCAAGTCATTCTTTATAGTATTAAGCATATATAAAGTAACTTTTATAAGCACTTATTTGTAAATAATTATTAAGCATTTTTACATATTATTTATACTTCAAGGCATTTGTATTACGTCCATCCGATGTATTTTAATGTGATACATATTGAAGAAGTTGATCTAAGTAGTTTAAAATGTAGATTATTACTTACTTTAACTTATCTTAGATTTTCAAATCAAAATTTAAATTTTTTTTACTATTTTCATGAGCTTCCCTAAATTTACCGTGTTTCCATGACATTTCCACTAATGTTCGACACATTTCTTATTTTTGTCAAATCAAAGTCCACCACAAAACCTACATTTAATTCTATAGTTGCAACACTATCTTAGAATGGTCGTATTGAACTTACTTGCCTAATATGAAATTCGTACTTTACAGCAGGCCCCTTGGAATCACTCAAATTTGACAACATGGCTTAATAACATTCTGCCACTTTTGATGATCTTAAAAATCAATTTTAAGGATCATACTTTTCCAATGATATAAAAGGCTACTTTAGAATTACTTGACTAACATATTTGTTCCTACAAGGACTATAATTGTCTCTCAGTCAGTTAAAACCGTAGCCTCTCATTAGACATAAGTTATTTTACAAGTAAAAGATAGTTCTACAACATTTATATAATGATTATCTACACAAAAAATATTTTCAAGTGATATAACAGAAAACATCCCTCATAGACGAACGATCAAATAACATTTGCAACTTAGCAGCTTCTAGAAAATGGCTAGTTGGCCACTAACCATATTTTATTTCCCAATCAACAAAGCCAATGGGTGTCATTAAGGAGAAAGAGAATCATGTTGCCTTAATAACAAAAAGAATACAACCTCTTATATGTAGAAGAACATATACTTGACCTATAATAAACCTCTTGAATAAATAACACAAAGATCCATATAAAGATCCATCTACTCTAACATTCCCTCTCAGGCTAAAGCATCTAACATACTACTTTTTATTGACTCTTATGCAATTCTGACAAAAAAATACATAATTTAGAAGGAATAAAGATAATAGTAGCAATAGTAGCAGCAACAGTAAACAGTAACAAGACATGCAACAATAGCAGTAAACAGGCAACAGCAATAGGCAAGAGTCATTGTAGAAAACTTTGTCATAAAGTAATATGTATCACACACAAGAATAACAATCAATAAATAATCATCCAAAAGATGACATTAACCAACCCAATAGGAGGCGATTGGCAGTCCTCAAGTAATAGTAGTAAAGTTTGTAATTTTAGAAAATTTTTGAGCTTTTCTATAAATAATCCATAAAACCCTAATTCCATCTTCTTCCTCCTTTTATGTGAAACGCAAAGGAAGTGTTAGTAGGCCAACAAACAGAAACAATAGAAATAAATAGTTAGGCAGGCAATAGTTGACTTTTCACGTCATAAATACGTTGCCTATATCATGAGGGAGGAGAAGGAAAGGACCCTAGTAGTGTTGGGGTCCCTCAGAAGCAACAGTCATAGACTTCCAATAACTTCTATAATGTTTTCGACGACTTCCAACGACAGTAAGGTTGGAGTGGCCAACGACTTAAGTTAAAGTTTTGAACCTATACTTTTGATACCATGTTAGGGATAAAGAAAATCATATTACCTTCATAACAATGAGAGTACAATCTCCTGTATATAAAAGAATACATACTTGACCTAAAAAAAACCTCATAAATGGATACACAAAGATTCGTATAAAAATCCATCTACTATACTAGGTGCTTTCAAAATAAACTTGGATGATTCCTTCTCTGAAAAACCCCCAAGTAAGAAATAAATTCTTAGTTGTACTTGCACATTCTAATTCAAATAAGTCATCTCCCTAAACTACTAAATCTTAGTGACTATCCTATCTCACTATCTCAATTTCAGAATACAGCAATTATTTCTACATTCCTTTTTCTTTTTCTTTTTCTTTTCCTTTTTTTTTTGAGCGGCAATAAAGAAAATTTATTGAAAAATGTTTAAAAACAAAATACAAAGGACTCATAAAGGAGATAAGCCCAATAAGCAGCAAGAGGCCCAAGAGATTTAGGCTAACAACATAAGAGACCATACCACCAGTGCCAAATAAAACTATTAGATACAAGTAGTTCTACCTTCCTGTCGAATGACTTCACTTCCAGCAAAGCAAGTAGTTAAGTTTCTAGTTCCAATGACTCCCATTTCCTTGCCATGTTCTATTCCAAAGGCATTTGATAGCCAGCATCTATATACTCCTACCCACTCTAACCCTTCCCACCTCCTCCTTGATCATCAAAGCCATCAGAAATGCAGATCAATTAGTATATTTACATAAGCCTTCAAAGCAGGCTGCTCCACTTTGGCCTTTTCTTTTATTAGTATAATTTTATTACAAATTTAATCTTAAGGAAGTACACAAAAAAAGGAGAGATTTTATAAAAAGGGGAGGGCAAGCCAAAAAACGAAAAGGAGTGAGAGCCAGAAGGTGGGGAAGGAAGTCAAAGAACAAATATGTCTAACTCGAAACTGGTACTTGTTACATCAAGGTTAAATCTCTGAATCTATCAGCACATTCTTTGGCCAAAAATCAACACATCAACTACCAAAGTTAGAAATCTAGAACCATTTTTCCAAGAACTAGGGACAGGCTTTTATATACAGAGATTCCTTTAGTACCGAATACATCACCAATTGTCATAAGGGACACCAGTCCATCTTCTTGTACATGAACTACTAACCTTTTGAAGAACTTTAAAGAAATATGACCATTTCCAAATGGACCCTAGGTACATAAAGGCTTGAGTAAAACAGTTCATCATATGAACAATGTAACAAACTTTAAACTGAGGTACTAACTTGATGAGATTTATCTGGATCCAATTTTGGTTATCATGGAACTCAAGTGTCAATTTAACTGCTTTGCAATGGAATTTAAGCTTGTTAATTATTAATCAAAATTAATTAATGTAGCAAAGCCAAGTTAGATATCGATAAAAGATAAAGATAACAAGCAAATCCATGTTCTAGAGCAAATAACTATGCCCAATTAGTCAAGAGATGTGTAATGAGTGCCACGATTATCTCAAAGCCAACGCCAACAAGGTGACAGCAGGGGCCCCTTATCACATTGGCAACTTAGGCGTCACCAAGGCATGAAAATATGACAATTATGAATTTAAAAGTAAATGCATTTCTTAGTGCATGTTTGACATTTAAGTTCTCAATAATCAACAAATGATAGTTCTAACATGCACAAAAATATGAAATATGCAATTAATAATAACAAATGAGCAACAAAAATGTCATAACTTCAATAAAATATCAAAAAACTAAATCTAAACTTAAAGTCTTCAATAGTTTAATGAAATATTATTATACAATGCAAAAATGTGCTAAATTTTGTGCATCCAAATTCCAAAAGAATATATCAAGTTATAAGAGAATAAAGAAGTGAATTGCTATATATTCAACTTTAATATTTTTAACTTAGAAAATCAATAAAAAACAAAACTAATAATTTAACTATATATAAACTAGAAAAACGCATCGAGTATAATACTAAATATCAATAAATAGTACTACATCACTGGTAAGTAAATAAAAAACAAATGAAACTAAAACCTCAACAAAACACTCAAACATACAAATATTTGTCAACAAATAAAGCAAAATTTTAAAAAAAAACAAATTCAGGATATAAGTTAATTAATATGTGTACTAGTCAAATATGTTAATTCATAAATTTTTAAATCATAATTTAATATAATAGTCTATGTAACTAATGTAATAAAACTATTGAAAGTTGAAACATAGACATCCAACTCAAAATCAATTGATATGGAGAAGTCAATTTATATATAACTACAAGTCCAGTCCGTACTTTTTCCAATATAGAACTATTCTAATACTCTTCCTCACTTGTGATCTTTTCTGGGTCTTACAAGTGTCTTTTTTTGGATATAGGTGAATATATGTGGACTTAGGCCTCTTTTGGCTTTTATACCATGTTGAAATACGAATATCTAACTCCAAATCAATTGACAATGAATAGAGAGATCTATCTATGTATAACCACAAATTCAATCCTCAACAGAATTATGAAATGTAATTGATCCTAAACAAAAGAAATCAGATATCTTACTAGTTATTCTCATAAATAATCAAAGTATTTGTAACAGTAACAGTCGTTAAATTAGTTTGCAACAATCAACAGCTCTTGCAATGAAGTTCACATGTTCCATGAAATGTGATCAAAATTAAGAGAATGCAGAAGCTTCACTATGTGTTAAGTAACAAATCATGCACAGACACAGTAAAATTCCTAGTAAAGTTTTATAAATGACATCCTGAATGACAAGCAACTCTTACCTTGATTTGACTCAGAAAAAACACCCATTGGAACAAAATCTTTGAAAATGTTCAAAGAATAACTCTTAGGGTTGTTTCCAGTGCCACTGTGAGCCACTTCCAACTTAAACTGCATAAAGAAAATTATAAAAATAAAAGCAAGCAATATTGAGAAGGTAAAAAAAACAAGGTATTGAGAAACATGAAGCATGCTGTGATATGCTACCAGTCATGCTCCAAAAGCTATAAGGGTAGATGGTACTGATAAATCTGTGTCCTTGCTACTAATTGAGCACCAAAACTATAGAAGAAAAACAGACATAGGAAATGTGGACTCCCATAGTCCCACCCATACAGTTCGGCTGGAAGGAAGGGCTGCCTGGTCAGTATTGGGTATGCCTAGCAGCCTAGATGGTGTTAGGTAGTGTTTTTCTGTTGGTCTTTCCTTTTCCTGTTTGATTCTTCCTTTCCTTCATATTAGAAAAAATTTTCCTAGTTGTCATTGTGCAGGAAGATGAAGGACAAGAAGAGAAGGGGAATAAGAATTCTGGAGGGTGGAAAACTCTCGTTGTACCAAAAGACCTTAGGTGAGGGTCTACAGACCAAAAAATCAAAGATAAGGTTAGGAACTAAGAGGCTAAACAATCTTATCAATGGACCACGGATGATTGATACCTCTAAAGAATTAAGAGCTAGAGGAGTATACTAAAGTCACAGCGAATTGTATTGACAAGACCAAAAGATGACATAATCCTTTAAGTGGTCGAATGCAACAATCCCAAGAACACCAAGAAAGCAGACCTTGTGCATGTGGTCCTTACATAGACAGATTAAGGGTTCTTAAAGTATGAACCCAGGACAATGGAGTCCCTACATAAGATGACTTGTCCATGACAGTACAGTACGCCTTGACGACAGCTTGTGAATAGTGTCAGTCACTTTGGCTCAAGTGATACAACTGGATTTTTTTTTTTTTTTAACTATGTGTGTAAACATGCTTTATGCAGATTTATGATAATTTTGGCTTGATTTGACAGAATTGTCATATCAAGTGTGTATAAAGAAATTTCAAAAATACATGTGCTTTTGATTTTGAAAAAAGAAAACATGATTTTGAAAAACATATTTAAATGATTTATGCTTGCTTGGCAATAGTAGTAGAATGCTTTATTAAGGTTTTGATGTTGTTGTTTTGAGACACCATGTGTGCAGAGGTTTTCTGTGTGAAAACCCATGTCTTGATTTTCAATAGTTTTTTATTCACATTGATTGTAATGCATGGTTGTGTTATTTTCCATTGAATTGTTTTAGGTTTTTTGTGGTTTTGAGTTTAGTTTTCCAATTTTAGTGTAGGGTGTATATTAATGACCTTTTTGATAATCACTCATGTGTATTTATATTTGTGTTTTGCAAGTGCAAAATACTAGCTTACTAGTGCATATAGAAAGGAATCATTCAACTATACATCAAAGATCTTGAGTAGATATATTAATCTAAATTTATTTTTGTTGATTATAGCATTTTACATATTATGTGTTTTGTATTTAGATTCAGTTGTGATATTTAATAAAAAAAATGGTTAGTTAGGATAACAACTAAGATCATCACACAGAGCATTTCTAAATCCCATGATCTACTATAAAAAAAGAGAGACGATTGATTCCCACTTGTTGATTTCTATGATGTCGTATTTTAAGAATGTGTAAAATGAATAGTGAAAGATAAAGAGGAGCAAAACCAAATGATGTTAGAAGTAGATTCTTACAAGCAAAGAAGAGGAAGATTTGATAGAGAAATAACAAAAGATACAATTGACTTACAAGTTACAACAACCATGTAAGTGTTTGTTACATAATTTAATTATTTTATATATACTTTACAATCTAGATATGGGACTCGGTGATATTTGGGTTTGACAATGTGTTTATTTATTCATGTAATGAGTTGGTGGGACTCTTATAATACTCACTCCTTCAATTAAGAAGATTGTCAACTGCATCCTAGGTTGTTGTTATACTACCTCCAATTATGAGAGGAATTGAAGGACATTAGTATTTGTAAGAACCAAGAAACATCAACACTTATCACTACCTTTTACCATTTTGAAATTTCAATACATATCGTATTTAAATCATTTATCTTTTTCCTCACTTATATTAATAGATTCACATAAAAAAGAGAAACGTATGGAACAAGAAAGATTAGACAAGTTTGTTTTCATCAACTACAACAATGGTCTTTATGAAATATTTCAAATAAGACTAAACCACATAAAGATTTTGATCCCATATATGTGGATGAATCAAATTATAACAGTGAATGGATAACAAACATACCAAGAGCTACTCATACGTTTGTGTACAGAGAAAAGGAACTTACATCGGTACAAGTTAATATAACAATAAAAACTTCAACTCCTCCAATAACACATGGTCGTAGACGTTCCCATAGAAGTGGTCATGGACATGGACAACCTCATGTACATGGACATGGAACAAGTGTGAAAAAAAATTCGAAGAAAGGCAATGAACCTATGGAAGTTGTTGACGATAAGGAAGAAAATTTTCAAGAGGATGAAGAGGAATCCTATGAAAACGAAGAGGATGATAAAAATCTTGATTTTGGAGGACAACTTGAGGACATTAATGATGATGATGATGATCGTTTTTTTCTATTATCAAACATTAACTCTTAATAACTATTATTTAGTTTTTCTTAGTTATTATTATTTATTATTGACTATTTGACTTATTGTTATTGTTATTGACTTAGTTATTATTGTTTGGTATTAACTTATTATTATTGTTAAGATTTTATTTATACTTAGATTGTTATTGTTAATTTTAAAAAGTAATACATTAATTAATTAATGCCTTATACATATATTTATAAACATATAAAAAATATGAAAAATGTGTAAAATAGGTTTTTTTTACCGCCTAGGAGTCCAAGCACCCAAGGCTCCTTTACTAATAACTATGTGCTTCACATTCTAAAGAGAATGTCAATAGAATAGAACAGCAATAGCTGACGCAAAACACGAGCTCGTGGATGATAAAGACGATGATGACACAAAACATATTGAAACAGATTGTCATTACATCTAGGAAGAGGTCCTTAATGGAAGAATATGCACTCCTTTCATTCCATCTACAAAGGAAGTTGTAGACATATTTAGCAAACCTCTTACCCTTTTTCAAATATTTATTTCAAGTTAAGATTGTTTAATATCTATGTTCTAACTTAGGAGTAAGTGTTGATATATTATCACAGTTGTGTACATTAAGGGATCCCTTATAAATTACCCATTAATTGTATACTTGTAAATGCCTTCTTCCTCTCCTTATATAAGAAGTTACGATTATCGGTGATGTAGAAAACACAAGGGTTTTCCACCTTCCAAACTTCTTATTCTTCTTTGCTTAAAAATAATAGGTTATTATTATCCTAATTTGATTTTCTTTTAAGATGCTTTTTTGTATGAGCCACTAAATAGTATTAATATCTACTGTATGTACTAAAAATGCTTAGATTTGATGCATGTTTCTTTGGAGACTCTAAAGTGCAACTGTTCACACAAAATAAGAGAAGACTTATGAACAGATTTATTTATCTAATTTTATGAATTTTCATGACAATGTATGGTAGTGATGTTGTCTCCCATGAGCACTCCGAACATACATGCTTTCCCTAGCTCATGTAGGGTCAAGCCATTACATGCTTTGACTACCATCAATATAATCATCAATTATAATGGGTCCCGTGCTTAAATTCCCTTAATGTGGGATCAATCGCTCAATCCGATTCAAAGACAAACTATCCTAGGTGATCAACTTGAAAACCAAACAAAATAGAATTAGATCCGAATAGACATTGCACCTAGGTAATTGACTTAAAAGCGCCTAAGCAATCGACCAAGCAAGTCATGCCACGACATCAGTGGTGAGCGACGTAAATCACACCAACACTAAGGTCGAACAAGCATCAAACCTAAATAACCTCCCAGGTCATAGCAGGCAACCCTTACTAACACTCCAAAGTCTTTAGGCACCATACTTTTCATGCTCTAACAGCACACCAAGCAGAAGATCAAGGTACAAACACCTTCCCAATTTGACACTTGTCTCCAACAACAACTAATAGTCATCATTGCACCTCACAAACCTACCAAATGGTCTTTTGCACATCCTATCATACCTTATGTTCCTAACAACTCGCCTTACCACGTATGGTGCTCTTGTCAGAACTTAACACACATCCAAATCATCATTACCGATGGACAAACTCCACAATAGTTTCCAACTACCACCCTTAAGTATAAATACACCATATCGAATGCATGAAGGAGGGATGAAAGATCTTTCTTCACGATCTTAGCACTCTCAACATCCACTCTTAAAAAACATCATCTCCCCTCACTAGCTTAAGTATTGAAACATCCTTAGTCAACTTTTTCATGTCCAATCGAGGTCCTCTGACTCTCCTTCTTCTGTTCACAAACCTTGTGAACAAACTCAAACCAATCCCAAATGCAAACTGACAAGCAACACCACACAAGCCAAGGGCGAGATCATGATCAACTATAATGGGTCCTATGCTTAAATTCCAGAAATTAAAAAAACTAAGAAACTCAAGAACTAATATAGCAACTTACAAATATGAAATTCATGCAACAATTTCTACAAACAAATGCAGATACTAACCTAACATCTCTCAAGTTAAGGAATGTAAAACCCTCCTACAACGTTTCTTCCTTCTCGAAGAACCAAAATGTCTTCCTACGCCATCTTCAAGCACATTAAACTACAACAAAATGCCCCTTACATTTCAGCATGTAACAACTTGATACATCCAATACAATAAAATTAAAACAACTCTTATGTCACGAGTGTGGCTAGGAGAGGCGAGGGCGAAAAACGCAACGGCCAATCCAAAGCGGTTGGGATGACGAGGCAAGAGATGGAGGAGCTAGGTCGAGCACGCGAAGGATCCGAAGGCCAAACATACCAACTGCTTTGTCACGTAAAGGGAGTGGACTAGAGAGTACATGCAGTATAAATAATAAGAGGCGCACAGAGAGTGAGTTCGTCACCATTGCCAGAGCTTGAGCTCTACTTGGAGGGCCACACATGTCTCGAATTACATCCAATTTACCTTACTTCATTGTTCTATTCATTCCTTAGTGTATCTACATTTCAATCTTATCTTTAAACGTTTTCTTATTTAGTAATACATCATAGTTTCCACTCGCTCTCGTAAGTATTCCTCAAATTTGGATCTCAACTTGTGCCAAGTGACAAAGTGGTATCAGAACGGCACGGATCTAGGACGATCGGAGTGATGCACAAGGGAAAGAGTTGGTGGAGAACCGGATGGAGCAACGACTCATGGAATTCATACAGAAGTTAGAGAATAATGTCGATACTCAACTTGCAGTGTTGGAAACGAACATGGAGAGTCTCTCAATGGCCACCATAGAGGGATCGTGGGGCGGAGAAGAAGAAGTTACTTTGAGAGAGGGCAGTAAACTACATCAATCTGAAAAGGCGGGGAGTCGCTATCAAAATTTGAAATTGGAGTTTTTAGTGTTTGTAGGGCTTACAGATCCAAAAGATTGGAGGCACACGGTGGAGCAACTACTACCATATCATCAATATGGGGGAATAAGTGACAGTGGCTACAATCAATATCTAAGGTGTCGCAGCTCACTAGTTTAAGACATTCAAAAAAGAAAACGAGACAGTCAATTGGGAGGATTTTATAAAGAACTTGATAGCTAGATTTGGAGAGTCTCAACTTAAAAACTATCAAGAAGAGTTATTCACACTGAAGCAAACGAAATCAATAGGCCAGTACCTGAATGTGTTTGATCTATTAACTACCAAAGTCTCTAGATCAAGTGAGGCAGCATTAATCTCCCGTTTCGTAGGGGAACTCCAGGCTAAATGTGAAATGTTTCCAGCCATCGAGCTTGTCCATGGCCATTTCTTTGGCTAAATTACAAGAGTCCTGCGTTAGTACAAAGAAGAAATTATTGTCTGGCTCAGGGGTTTTCAGGGGAGAGAGGACCTAGGTCACACAGTAGAAGTGAAGAATTCTAATAAGGAAGACAATCGAGGCAATAATATGAAGAGAATTCAATATTCCCGATTATCTCCAACAGAGGAGCAACGAAAAAGGGAGAAAGGATTATGCTTCAAGTGTAAAGAGAAGTAGCAGGTGGATCATGTGTACAAGAATAAGAAGCTCTTCTTATTGTAGGGCATCATATCAGATAAGGAGGTAAAGGTGGATGACATAGAAGAAATTGAGGGGGAGGAGAGCTCAAGGGGACCCCAGTACCCATCCAGACACTATCAAAGTTTTAGGAAGAATAGCCGGGAGGAGAATGTCTGTGCTGGTGGATCCTGGTGGATCCTAGGAGCACACGTGATTTTATCAATCAGCAATTGGTACACCATGTGAAAATTCCTAACACCAGAAAAGAAAGATGAATGTGATAGTGGCTTTAAGGGATCAAATACCTTACGTGGGAATCTATTCTCAGCTAGCTCTACAAATTGAAGGCTTAGAAGTTAGTCCTGATTTATAAGTGGTAGTTTTGGAAGATTGTCATGTTATACTCGAGGTCCAATGGCTGAGACCCTTAGGAGATGTGATTCTGAACTTTAAAGCTATTTATGTAGAATTTATGTGGCAAGGCAACTAGGTGGAGTGGAAGGATAGGACTTATGAAAAATTGTAGATGGTGAGGGCTAAAGAGATGACCTTGAGCTTAAAGAAAGCCAAGCAAGTGATTGCTGTACATATCAACCACGTCACTGCCAATGACCCAGAGCCAATGGAAGAACCCCAATTAGGAAGAATCCTATAAGAATTTACGGATATTTTTGAAGAGGTTAATGGATTACCACCAGAGAGGGGGTTTGACCATAAAATTCTTTTGAAAGATGAAAGAAAGGTGACTAGTATGAGGCCTTATAGGTACCTTTTTTGTCAGAAAAAAGAAGTGAAAAGACAATTAAAGGAATACATCACCAAGAGATTGTTAAGGTCTAATAATAATGCCTTCTCTTCCCCTGCTCTACTGGTGAAAAAAGCTAATGAAACTCTTCGCTTGTGTGTGGATTACAGAACCTTGAACGAAAACATCATTAAGGAGTACTACCTAATGTTGATCATTGATAGCTTGTTGGATGAATAAGGGAGTGCTAGGGTTTTTCCCAAAATGAACTTGAGGACTGATTATCATCAGAAAGGAATGTAGAGAAAACAACTATTAGAACTCATAATGAACATTATGAATTCCTCGTAATGCCATTTGACTTGTGTAATGCTCCAAGCACATTCCAATCCTTGATGAATGAGATCTTCAGGCCTTACTTGAGGAAGTTTGTCCTAGTTTTCTTCGATAAGATCCTTATCTACAGTCCCAATTACCAATCTCACCTAAGACACCTTCACCAACTTCTACAACTTCTGAGGAAGAACCAATTGTATGTTAAGCAGAACAAGTGCCATTTTACCACAGACAGAGTATCTTATCTTCGACACACGGCCACTGTACAAGGTGTGGAGGTAGAGAAGGATAAGGTGAAGGCCATTCTAGACTGGGAGGTTGCAAAGTCAGCAAAAGCTCTTTGAGGATTCCTAAGATTAGTTAAGTATTATAGAAGATTTATAAAGGACTTTGAAAAGATAACCCAACTTTGGAATAAGCTGTTGCAGAAAGAAGCCTTCCAGTGATCCAATGTCACACCCCTCATTTTCCACGATAATTTAAAACAAATTAAATTACGGAAAAATTAAAGCTAACAGTAAATATCTAACTCGTAGGAACCTGTGCGTGCAGATAAGAGACTCCAGACTATATGCATTACGTTAACCCTCTGCATGCCTACACCTGCAAGCCAAAAACACTAGGAAAAACGTATGAGTGACAAAAATTATTCAATACGCACCCCAAGGAAAAACCATGGAAAACAAAACTGTAATTAAATTTTCCTTTTAAATTCATTTCGCAAACTATTTTCTCAAAACCTCACAAACCAAACCTATACAGCCAAAACTACAACAGAAGCTCTACTAGCCCGAAGCCACAAGTAAAGGCCCTCAATGGCCAAAACCACACACAGTGAGTCGAGAAGTCCGACGCCAAGCAACCTAATTCTGGCCGCAAGTAGACCACAGAAGAGCAACCAACAAAGTATGCACTGCCACGACGTGCCACCCTATGTAGGAACTGCATCGTCCCGCGATTCTCCTACTTGGAGAACCCTCACAAAGCCAACCCTTCTCTGGAAAGACTGTCATGTCTCTCAAAACACTACCAGCTACGGGGCACCTGTCCCACCCACACTAGTTAGTACAAGGTACGCCTCCTCACGACGTCCTCCACACACAATGCTCAAGAAGGAGTGTCATACCTCCACGCCCGACGACACCGGAGTCTCAGTACTCACAGCGACAATAAGAATATCATACCTTCCCGTTATGCCACAAAACACCTCAACCCACTGACCGCAACCCTAACCTTGAGACGATAGTTAAGAAATCTCATACCTCCAGTCCCCGACGTCCCTCAGCTTCAGGAATCTCGACCCCTAACCTCAACCAAAGAGTCGCGTCCAACCACCCGAGAATGTCGTCACATTCCCTAGTCCCCACGACACGATCTCACACTGTCTTGACCCACACACAGAAAATCAGGAAAAACATTTTCCAAAACAGGCCAACTATTTCCTTGAAATCCATTTTCAAAATCATTTTCATATCTTTGAAAATTCTTCCAAAACTTCCGCAAAACGACATATCAAGGGTCCTAGGAAACCCTCACTGACGACCCACAAGAAAGTCCTCTGGAAACGCAGCAATCAAGAAAGTCCTCCGAAAACGCATTTTATAAACATATTTGGGCCCAGATTCGGCATGCCGAAAAACAGGTTCGGTATGCCAAAAATCCCTAGTTCGGTAGACTAATCTGGATCAATCAATCGAATCAGGTCAACGGTCAACACTAATGCCAAATTCGATATACCAAAACTGATTTGGTCGATCGAAATCTCTTGATTCGGACGACCGAATTTTGACCAGAGGACGTAATCTAACAGAAAAACGACATACCAAAATGGTTCAGTATGCCAATTTCTGCAAAAAATAGAAAACAACCCAAACCCTACAGTCCAAAATCGTCCCAACTGGGACCTCCAATCGGACCTCCTAAACAAACACCAAAAATCTTGCATAAAACATAAGATATAGACCCTCGAGTCTACTCCAAATCTCAACAAACAAAACTAAAATCCATTCGCCATGCATCGAGATATAAAATCGCAAAGGCAGAAGGGTCGAAACGACCTAAAACACACAAACCGCCATAAATATCCATAAATTCTCATAAAATCATAATAAATTCTAAGAATGTAAATTTACCTAAATTTCATGCAACCTTATCAATTTCTACCATTTTCATACTCTCTATTACATGAGGTGGAGGTGCGTACCTAAGAATGCAATCCAGCGATTTGTGGCCGACTCCGACGAATTCTGACGACCTCACACGACCACAGCCACATCGACCTCAAGGACACTCCACCCAAGCTTCACGCGCCACCCGAGCCACCGCAGCCCTTCGCTTCTCTCCCTCCCCCCCTCTCTCTCTCTCTCTCTCGATCTCGACGCGTAACAAGGAAAAACAAGGGAGGACGGGTGGAAGGAGAAGGGGGTGGAGAAGGAGGAGTGGGGAGGAAAGGAAGAGAAAGTGGAGAGGGAGAAGTGTGCGCGTCGAGGAGGAGGGGAAAAGAAGAAGAAAGACGGAAGAATGGGAAGACGGTGACGAGCGACGGAGGAGTACGGTGCGGCTTATAAAGCCTGCACGCGTAGTAATTGGGAGTGTGCTTACTTGCACGTCTCAGCCACCGACACACCGCACGAGCACACCAGCCACTCTACCCAACCACCAACCACAGCAACCGACCCACAGCGTAGGCTCCACACGAACCCTACACCCAGACTCCACACGCACAATGCCACAGTACACAGTGCCAACCACGCACAGGGACACACAAATAGAAGCCGACCCACTAGGCCAAAGCCCAAAAGCACACAACTACACAGCAGGCCTCAGAACAGTAACACTCGTCCAAGAATAAAATTCATAAAATGTAAATAATTACAAAATGAATTTTACAGATGTTACATCCGAGGAGGCAAAAGTGGCCTTCACGAGTCTTAAGCAGGCATTAACCAATGCACCAGTCTTAAGCTTGTCAGATTTTTCCAAGACATTTATAGTGGAGTGCGATGTATCAAGGATAAGTATAGGTGCAGTCTATATGCAGGAAGGACATCCCATCGCTTATATGAGCAAGGGGTTCAAAGGCAGGCTACTTCACCTTTTTACATATGAGAAGGAGATGCTATCTATCCTCTCAACTATTAGGAAGTGGAGGGCACTCTTGCTTGGAAGGCCATTTATGGTACGCACGGACCAAGTTAGCATCAAGTATATGATGGAGTAGCAAGTACATACCCCACTTCAAGAAAAATAGCTAGCTAAACTGATGGATTTTGACTTCATATTGGAATACAAGCCAAGGTCAGCAACAAGGTGACAGACGCTTTCTCTAGGAAGGAGGAGGATCCACACTTACAGGTCGATTCAGTAGTTGTCTCACAATGATTTGAGGTGATAAAAAGGAGTTGTGGTCATTCTAAAGAATACCAAAACCTACTAAGAAGACGGGAACAAGGAGAACTGAATGCTAATAAATACCACCTAAGAGAAAGGATCTTCTTCTACAAAGGTAGAGTCATAGTGATGAAAGAAGGAAACTTAAGGAGTAAAATCATCAATGAGTTCCATGACACGCCTATAAGGGACATTCAGGTTTTGAGAAAACTGTGAAACGGATGAAAAGTAATGTATACTTGAGAGGGTGGTTGAAAGATGTAAAAAAAATGTGAAAGAGTGTGATATATGCCAGAGAAATAAATATGACAATATATCTCCGACAGGACTTTTGCAACCTCTCCCTATATCCAAAAGTAGTTGGACTGATATTAACTTGAATTTCATAGAGGGATTGCCAATATCAGGAGAGAAGGTTGTCATCCTAGTGGTGGTGGATTGACTAACAAAGTATGGCCATTTCATTCCTGTCAAGCACCCATACACGGCCAAGGAGATCGCTCAAACCTTCATGACAAAGGTGGTGAGATTACATGAGATTCCTCAGAGAATCATTAATGACAAAGATGCCACTTTCACCTGTCAATTTTAGACAGAGATCTAGAAGGAATGTGGCACTAAACTCTGCTTTAGCTCCACGTACCACCTCTAAACAGACGGGCAGACGAAGGCCCTTAACAAATACCTAGAAACATACCTTAGGTGTTTTACTTCTTCGCTCTCGAAACAATGAAGTAAGTGGGTCTCTTGTGGAAAGTACTGGCACAATACCATCGTACACTTCGTCATAAACATTACACCCTTTGAAGCTTTATACAAAGTGCCACTACCCCAACTACTATCTTATATGTCGGAGACGTCACGGGTTGAAGCAGTGGACCAGGTCTAAAGATCAAATCTTGTCATTGTTACAACACAATATTGTTAGAGCTTAGAATAGAATGAAGTAATTTGCTGATAAACACCGAACAGAAAGAGAATATCAAGTAGAGGAGGAGGACTGGGTGTTTCTTAAGCTTCAGCCATATCGACAAGGGTCGATGATCTCTCAGGGCAACCAAAAACTAAGTTCTCGTTACCACGATCCATTCCAGATACTTAAAAGGGTAGGGACAGTTGCCTATCAACTGCAACTACCCCCGAGGTCTCGAATTCACCCAATAGTCCATGTCTCTCAGCTACGGAGAAAGGTCAACCCAGTGATTGTCATCGTTCCACCAGACGTTCCAGTGGACTTGGACGATCCGACAGACAAGAAATTGACCTTCATCATAAGTCATTGGATGAGACACAGAAACCACCAGATAGTGACGAAGGTATTAATCCAATGGGAGAATGAGAATGCAGCTTCAGCCACATGGGAGGAATACCAGAACTTGCAGCAGCGCTTCACAACGTTAAACCTTGAGAACAAGGTTCCTATTAGCAGGGGGTGTTGTCACGAGTGTGGCTGGGAGAGGCGAGGGCGAACCAGGCAACCGCAGGTCCAGAGTGGTTGGGATGACGAGGCAAGAGATGGAGGAGCCAGGTCGAGCACGTAGAGTATCCGAAGGCTAAAACGTACCAGTTGCTTCGTCACGCAAAGGAAGTGGGCTGGAGAGTACATGTAGTATAAATAAGAGGAGGAACGCAGAGAGTGGGTTTGTCGCCATTACTAGAGCTTGAGCTCTACTTGGAAGGCCGGACGTGCCATTACGTCCAATTTACCTTGTTTCATTGTTCTGTTCATTCCCTGGTGTATCTATGTTTCAATCTTATCTGTAAACATTTTCTTATTCAGTAATACATCATAGCTTCCACTCGCTCCCGTAAGTATTTCCTCAGATCTGGATCTCAGCTTGTGCCAGGTGACATCTTAATAACAAGGCAGCTATAAAACCAACAAACACTAGAATCAAGACGAAAACTCCTAAAAAACCCCAAACAGTGGAACAAAGACACTAAACAAGAAACAACTCCTCGGCGAAAACTGGAAGTTCCAAAGGGGAATGAAAGAAAGAAAGAAAGAAAAGGGAGGGGAGTTGGCTCGAACCTTGAGGGAAGAGGGATCATCCGACGGAAGGAGTGGATCAACGGAGACGACGACCTTGGCGACAAGCGGATTAGAAATGGTGCAGGGGTCGGGAGAAGATGCTGCTTCGTCCGCAAGATTCTTCCATGACCTAGACAGCACCGGCGGGCACTTCATCAGCCACACCGCCCGGTCCGCCTTCCCCGTGTCCAACGCCGTCGGGTTCGTTCCGCCGCCGCTCATTTCGCCGTTGCTGGCGCGGTGGAAGAAAGAACGTACGGCCTTTTCCCCTTGTTTCTTCCACAATCCACACGGCGGGAAAGTGAGCCGAAGAGATGCCTTGTCTGGTACGTTGTGCACTTTCTCGTCTCCTAAAAAACAATAAAAAAGCCACTAGGCCACCTGCCCGCCCTAGGCGCAAATTGATTGGTTCAAAGTTCAAATCCCTTGGTTCAAAGTTCAAACCCTTGGGCCGAACCGGCCTAGGTATGCTCCCTTGAGTCTAGGGGGGTTTATGTCTTCAGAATTTAAAGGAAACCAAAAGAATTTTCCTTGACCACATGTTAAAGTAGTGTTTGTGTTTTTCTAAGGAAAAAGAAATAATTTCCAAAGTATAAAAGGCAAGGAAATTTTTTTCCCTGACCAATACGCTTGAATCCTAAAGGAAACGTCCCTGCTACTTTGTCCTCGTCCTTCTCCTTTAATTATCTTTGCATCATTCTTCCTTCTCCTTAGTTTTCTCTTCTTCCTCTACATTCTTCTTTCTTCTTTCATGGATTCCAAATGCAAGGCAGTGTGACTTCATCAAGTGATGAGTATTCTCCTTCTTTCTTGTGTTTTAAATTTGGAAGAAGATTTTTTTTCCATTTGTATGCTTTTCGTTGATTATGTAGTTGCATTATTTTTATTACTATGTAAAATTTAAGACATTTATATTCATTTGGATAAATTAAAATTATTCTCCCTCTATTTTTATTGACATGTACAAACACACAACTTTCTACTTGTTTCTAATGACAGGCACAAACATCAAAAATTTAGTCAAACGGAAAATAAATTCCGTTGGTTTTTGTTTCCTTTGGTTTCTCTTTGACCTTGGTTTTTTATTTCCTTTCGTTTCTAAGGCACAAACTGTAACATCTGTGCCTGGATTTTTCTCCATTAATTTTAAACCATGGAATTTCTTGTGATTATTTGTGTATGGTTTATTAATGGTAAATCCAGTTGTGTGTTGGTTGTGGTTGCTTCTCTGTG